>JBAMJV010006133.1:0-260000 GCA_037951105.1 Echinarachnius parma
TGAAAGAAGCATGATGCCATATTCGAGTTGTGTTAAGGCCTGGTCACATACTACCGGATAGCGTGAACAGATGCCCAACGATGTTCTATCCGGTGGAATGTTTTGTGCATGCATGAAGCAATGGAGACGACTTTCACCACCGAATAATTTGATTTCTCAACTATTCTATTCGTCGCGCATCCGTTCACGCTATCCAGTGATGTGTGACCGGGCCTTTAGGAGCTAAGTATAAGCTAAATAATTGTAAGTGATAGGAAAGAACCACACTTATAGAAATTCTACCTACGAGTACAGTATATTTCACATAGACTTGATCATACATAGTTGATCCTACTTTTATAACCAGGTTCTGATTATGACAAGCTTTACAAGAAAGTTTGTGCAGGGGATACAATAAATAATGTTAAAAAAAGGAAAACAATACCATTATGAATTTATTGATAAATATGACTATAAAAACCTACGTTAGAAGTAGCAAATTAAAAACTACAAAACATACAAAATGTGTACATATCTCTATGTACAAGACTAATTCTTGATCTATTTTAATAAGAAAATCTGTACAAAATTAAATGTACAATAATACATTGTTAGTACATGCATTTATATGAAAAATAACTTTTGATATATAGTTTTTAAAATGTTCATCAAAAAATGTTCAAGTCTCAATTTGCGGGCTGCATTTTTATAAATTACACAAAACAAATTACAAAATTACAAAAACATGATCATTTTGCATAAGTCTTAACATGAATTAAAACAATCATATTTGACATTCAATAAGCTATATAGTTTTGCAGAATATTAGAATCATAGTCCTCAATGCTTGAAAATATGTATCACTTAAAGTAATCCATACACTTTGTTGAATTCAACCAAAATCACTCAGAGCTTAAATTACACTTCTTTTGTACCTTGTTGTTTGGCTTATGCCAACAGAAGAATGGAATGGGTTTTGATTTTCAAATGTCTCTCCGTTCACAGACATATTTGAGATTAAATTGAAAAGCATTCTTGAACGCTTTTCACTTGTAGTAAAAAGCATTCGAATGTGGATACTTCCATCGTTCATAGTATCCAAATTTGGATGCTTTGCACAAAAGATCTTGGATAAAATTTGACATCAATTTTCATTTTTTTCATTAGGTAAACAGCATTCTTTTTCTATGAAATGTTCACACATCATACAGAAGAATCTTACAATGATATTGGTATATATAATAAAAGTCTCAAATATCTTTTTTGGAAGATTATCATGAAGTGAATGGATCACTTTAACAAAACATCACAGAGGATATATAACACGGTACAATATAAAAACTTTTTTTTTTTTTTTTTACAAACTTCCGGTAAAAAGTGCATGATTCTCCACAATAGGATGCATTTCATACAGAATGTTAAAACTAGTCGGTTTTCTTCTTTAAATGAACTTCACTGATTGCTGTGTCGTGTATGACTCTCTCTTATTATAATGTGAACCAATCAATACATAGAATTGGATAGCATGACAGAGAGTTACAATAAATACACATAAGGTAAACTTTGTGTCTCTTCATTGTATAAAGTTGTTATCAAATCAGAGCAACAAGAAACTATGCCTTCTTATTTGTTTACACATTGGAAGACAACAATTGTTTATTATTATACCTTACAGAAAGCTACTCTAGCAATTTCCTACATACATTTGATTTCCAGGGAGAATAATACTGATTGGTTACAATCCTGTCAATGATGTCAATGTCCAGACTAGTTTAGAATTATACATTACTCAAATGTTCCTGCTCATAATTATGCACCATTTCTGCATATATCTGATATACCTGTAAACATCAAACCCCAGCACCTGTAAACTTTATAGCTAATACAATTATACTCGATTTCATTCATTACATGACATCAGCACATGCCAAAAGGACGGACGCGCAAAACAAATCTACAAATTGGCTAAGAACACATCATCAAGGTGCTTTGGCAGACATATGTTTACTAGAATGGAACCTCGTCATAGTGAGGACATTCCGACCATGCAAATTACCCCCTTATTTCAAGGGTAAAAAACAAAGGAATTTAAAGACCTCCAACCAGCAAAATTACCTCAATATAAAAAGGTTTCAAAATGAAAATTTTGTTATATCAGAGGTCTTTGTAATGAGAATTCACTGTACAACCATTACAGTGTGATGTTTCAGGTGCTCAAACAGGAATACAAATGATACAGAGGTAACAGCAAAGGGAAATATATAGGATGAAGTAAAAGGTTACTAGAGATGATTTGTTGCAGGAGAATAATGTGGAATAGAAGAGTATGTTTCTAGGGGTAACATTTTACTTTAACTTGCATCACTCCTCTTTCAGCATTCGCTCTTTCTAGAACAGATAAGGGGGAGTATTTTGCCACACAGTATTTAAAAAGTTATTAATATCTTTAAATAATCTTTATTAATATCTTTATATACTCATTTCTCACACAATCTGCAGGATAAGTACACACTGCAGAATGAATCAGGAATTTGCTAGAAATAGCAACACTTAAACACACTAGCAATTATTTGCTATCTAGCATACAACACATTCATTTCCAAAATATATACGATTGAGTGTATAATTTTTACTGAATTTAAATTGTTTGTTATTGGAGCCAAATACGACTTTGAACACTATTTTTGTTTAAGTCAGACACTTGTATCATTGATATAATTGTGAACTATTTTCTAAACATTTGTTTTCACTGTCAACAATTCACTAATTACCTGATGCAATTCTACATGCTAATTACTACTGTTAACATACATAGGATACATCATGCAGCCCTTCCTACACTTATAATAACTTAATATATCAATGTTTCAGCACACTTGTGTAAATCTAAGAAAATACATATTTTTTGTATGATACAAAATACAAAAATCTAAATCTAAATTAAACTATCATTTTTTTCTCTTAAAATCAATTCAAAAAATTAAAACACTATGATTTTAATTTCTTTACTGTCATGATTACCTTTTATGTCCCTAGTAACCAGTTAAGCACATGTTACTGTACAATCATTTATACATTCATTAAGATTCATGAATACATGTGCATTTTCAAAATACATAATGCTAAGCATAAATAACTTTTTTGAGAACATGTTACAAGAAGTAAACAAAAACAATGTCAGATTTCTCTAAATTAATAATGAATTTTTATCACTGCTTTACAATCTAAAAAATCTAACTAAAATTCTTAAATCTACCTCACTTCTATTAACTCTCTACCGTTTTTCCCTTGCATATAAAAAATGGTAACTTTAGAGGGCGGTCTACTATTCACAGAACTAATCTCCAGTCATAATTAAAAATAAAAATAAAGCATCTTATGCTTTGCAACTAAAAAATCAATTTAAAAATGTTCAATATCCTGAATCTGGCCCGCATTTTCCTGGAAACAATCCATGAGAAATTGGGATATTTAGGGATTAATCAAGGGGAAGCTAAAAAGATAACACATTTCAGATTGTACTTTGGGGGATTTAGGATCGTTTAAGAAAAAGTTAAAAAAGTAAATGGTAAAAATGTCAGTATATTCAGGTAGGAAGTACATCATAAAATGATGAGAGATGAAATTTAGGGATGAAATGAGGGAAAGTTAAAAGAAATGACATTTCAGTTTATTCTCGCAGGGAGCATGTATGACAAAGATGATGAATGCTACTTGAGGGAAACCTATGGATGAATGGTCAGTGACTTGACCGCCGGGCTCTGTGTTTCATCCGGTGTGACGGTCAGCGTTAGCTTCTTGTCCCTCCAGTCTATCACCTTGGGAAGCTCCAACTGCATTGAGAAATAAAACATATGAAAGTCAGTGTTACAAACATTGTGGATACAAATATTATTCACTTTCTAATCACATCAATTTATGTTGATAAAAATCAGCTCATGTTTTCATATTTGTTAAAATCCCCATCATCAGTAAAAAGAAACAAATTATAAATAAGAGTCTCTAGTTGTAAATATATCTTGCTAGCTTATTTATTTTCCCATGTTACTCTTTTTATGTCAATTGTTACAGCTACAGACGCTGTTCTCCAATTTCTTTCTTGGAAATCTGTCTCTATTTTGTCTCAATTGTCTGTGAGAAAATTTTGTTAAAATGTTTCTTGACATCTTAAGATTGCAGATCTTGAATCCATTTCATAGGCAGAGATATATCTTCTTCTTCTTCTTCAGCCTACTTCACTCCACTGCAGGAGGAAGGTCTCTTCACCAATATTCCATTTTGTTCTATCTTGAGCTATTCTCTGCCAAGCAATGCCATTTTGTGCTGTTAAATCATTCCTCCATCTTCTGCTTTGTCTCCCTCTTTTTATGGTTAGGTGTCTAGGAGTCCAAACTGTTGTTTTGTGTGTCCATCTGTTGTTATACCTCCTGGCTAGGTGTCCTGCCCACCTCTGTTTCTTTGATTTGATGGTCAACATAATATCCTGCACTCCTGATTTCTGTCTTAAGTCTGTATTTGACATCCTGTCCTTCGTTTTTACACCTATCATTATTCTTTCCATAGCCCGTTCTGTCACCCTTTTAGATATTTTCTCCAAACGTCTTTTCTCCAAACGTTTGGTGGTTGTCCAGGTTTCAGCTCCATATGAGAGAACAGGTATGATACACTGGTCAAATACCTGCCTCTTCATGGAAATGGGAAGAGTAGAGTCTCGAAAGATGTAGCTGAGTGAGCCAAACTTCGCCCAACCCATCTGGACTCTTCTCTTTATTTCCTCGCCGGTGTCATTGTTGAGGGTGATCTTCTTCCCTAAATATATATAGTGGTCTACTGTTTCTAAGTCTTTTCCCAAAACTATTAAAAATAATGACTGAGAGAAACAATAACATGTTAATGACAAGTAATTGATTGGGTTATTAACTATTAGCACACATTAATAAGCCATTGTACATACAAAATGGACTTGGCAAAATATCTAACAAATCGAAACATAGAAATGATTAATACTTACAGTGTCCCTTACTTCCAGGCACTCCACATCCCGCGCCATGGCATCAGCAATGTCAGACGTTATCAACAGCTGTCAACAAACAAATAAATAAACATTAACCCAGGCACTCCACATCCCGCGCCATGGCATCAGCAATGTCAGACGTTATCAACAGCTGTCAACAAACAAATAAATCAACAATAACCCAGGCACTCCACATCCCGCGCCATGGCATCAGCAATGTCAGACGTTATCAACAGCTGTCAACAAACAAATAAATAAACATTAACCCAGGCACTCCACATCCCGCGCCATGGCATCAGCAATGTCAGGCGTTATCAACAGCTGTGAACAAACAACTAAATAAACATTAACCCAGGCACTCCACATCCCGCGCCATGGCATCAGCAATGTCAGGCGTTATCAACAGCTGTCAACAAACAAATAAATCAACAATAACCCAGGCACTCCACATCCCGCGCCATGGCATCAGCAATGTCAGACGTTATCAACAGCTGTCAACAAACAAATAAATCAACAATAACCCAGGCACTCCACATCCCGCGCCATGGCATCAGCAATGTCAGACGTTATCAACAGCTGTGAACAAACAAATAAATCAACAATAACCCAGGCACTCCACATCCCGCGCCATGGCATCAGCAATGTCAGACGTTATCAACAGCTGTCAACAAACAAATAAATCAACAATAACCCAGGCACTCCACATCCCGCGCCATGGCATCAGCAATGTCAGACGTTATCAACAGCTGTGAACAAACAAATAAATCAACAATAACCCAGGCACTCCACATCCCGCGCCATGGCATCAGCAATGTCAGACGTTATCAACAGCTGTCAACAAACAAATAAATCAACAATAACCCAGGCACTCCACATCCCGCGCCATGGCATCAGCAATGTCAGACGTTATCAACAGCTGTGAACAAACAAATAAATAAACATTAACCCATTGCATGCAGGAACTTTAGTGGTCCTGTATTAACTCCATGGGAAACTAGTAGGGAACTGGATAATGCAATCTTGAATGTATAACATCTAGATTGTAACACGAATTGGCCATTAATTGCCTTCATATGTCAGGGAATGTGATGTAAAGGATTGCAAATCAGGCTGCCCTCAATTATAGCACCTGATTTGTTTGCATTTAGTAAAGTAAGCCCAATGTTAAAGATTTTTTAAATGAAAAGATTGTTCCTACATATCAGAACATTTATACTGGGCTTATCCAATGTACTAACAATCACTGAACACCAAGTGAAAGCACTTTTATTACCAAGGGCTCGACCCTGGAACTTGCTCAATGCCCCTGCGCCAGTAAAATTTAATAAGAGTCAGCATTTAGTGACCTGATCTGGCATATAGGTTTTCCAACTGACAATTACAAATTGAGAAAATCTTGTAAGCAGAATACAAGATTAATCCATAATTGTAGTTTTTTACTAATGAAGGGAGATAAATGTTGATAAGCAGACAGTTTATTAATGAAAAGTAATTGTGGGGCAAGTCAATTTGTGTATCCAGCCATCAAGATATATTTTGTACACTAACTCGTTCTTCCAGGATTGTGTGATACTTTTCGTTGATGGACAACTATCTACCTAAAAGTAAGGCTCAAAGAGTTACCTGTAACCATGGTCCCCTGGCAACGTAGGGATGACTCTCCTCCACAAATGATCCTTCCACATTGGGCGACACCAGCGTGATGGCACAGTCATTGGCAACGTTCTTGAAGGTGAAGTGTCGCCCATGCTTTACACGTCCCCTGTGAAAAAGACAATTGATACATATTCAACTCTGAATAGTCCAAAAATATGCCTCCACCTGAAGCTGGGGAAGGGGAATTGCCATATCACCCCCTCTTAACGAGTGCAATCTAATGACTTTCAGTTATTGGCCAAGTGATTGAATGTGAAGTGCTTTCCAAGTTTTAATGCAACAAATATATCTCTGCGCTCCCAGAGTAAGTCCCTCTTAGTTTGTCCAACATTTAGTACAATATTTTATGGGGCACATTCATTTGTATTTGCAGCAGCAACACTATGGAATAATCTCCCTGAAAATATAAAACAATTAGACACTATTGAAAAGTTTAAGACCAGTCTAAAAACCCACTTATTTTAAAAAATAATATATGTACAATATATATACTTTGTTTCTTTTATTGTCACTTGTGTTAGAATTCTTTCTTCTTTTCCATCTCTTATCTATCTCTGTATTCATCCTATCCCCTGCTTACATGCTTCCTTCTTATGCGCATAGAGACCCTAACCTAGGTGTGATATGCGCTATATAAGAACTGTTTATTATTATTATTGCATAAAGAGTAGTGATTAAACGCAAAGTTGTGATTTAACGAGATGTGAATAAATGAGAAAGTCAGAAAATGAGCCTCAATGTACAAATCTGATTGACTCAAATTTGCATCTTTTCTGATCAGTGTTTAATCACAACTCTTTATGAAGATGCACCCTACAATAAAGAACTGACGTGCAAAGGACTTTTCCTCCACACAGCCCCCCATGCCATATGACAGATGGAGATCCCTCTTGGCGCCTCAAGGCAAGCAACTGATGGCATAAATGAGGACTCACGAAGGCTGGGAGACATTTGATTTTATGGCTTTTATTACTTGATAGTGTGGGAGAGGATGGGAGAGGGAGTGGGGAGAGGTGAGTGAGAGGGAAAGAGCACCTGAGGGCTAGTGACATGAGGGAAGCAGCCTCCAGGTTGAGTTTGATGCGCACACCATCCAGGTAGGGTGGAGGGAGGAGGAGGGAGTTATTTGATTGATGCTTCTAGAGAAGGAGAGGGTCGGGGAGGGAGCAGGGAGGGAGTATAGGGAGGTGAGTGAGAGGGAAAGAGCTGGTATAACTCACCTGAGGGCCAGTGACATGAGGGAAGCAGCCTCCAAGTTAAGTTTGATGTGCACGCCGTCCAGGTAGCGTGAATTCCCCAGCTCAAACACGGAACTGCGGGTGTCTGCCTCGCTCTCGATGGATGGTTTCCTGTTGAGACTGTGGCCCTCCTCCTCATCCTCCCCGGGCCGGCCGCTGATTGGGGGAAGCACAGTTCTTTCATTCGTCAGACCCATCGTCAAGGCTTGTCGTATCTGCTCTGTTTCTGCAGTTAGTATTGAACAATTAAAGAGACACAATTGGATGATGGGTCATGGGTGAAACAAACAAATGAACGTATATGACCTGGTAAATCATATTTACGTAAGGAAATTTAAATGGTTTCAACAATGACAGCTACTGATTGATTATCGTTTAACAGGCACATTGTCAAGGCCTGCCTTATCTGAAGTTAGAATTGAGCAAATAATGAGACAAAATGCGATGATGCAATACAAACAAATTAGAGTCTACGTTAAAATTGCCTATTATCAAATTATTACCTAGTAATTTACCTTTACATCAGAAGATTCAAATCAATTTGATGCTGATGAAGGCAGCTGATACAAAGCCTGCCTTATCTACTCTGTTTTTACACTTCCATCCTGAACAGGTCAACCAATCCCATGCAATAGACATGTTAGTGTTGTAAACATGTAGAGAATGTTGAGTTTGACCCAGAATGCACTGGCCTCACCAGCTTAACCCTTCCCTCTTAATAGATACCTTCACTTCCTAAACATGTGATAAATGTGAAGTCTTACCCAGCTGAGATATCCTTGGAGCATTGGCCTCATCCGTCCAGTCCCCTACGGGGTCCCAGCAGCATCTAGCACTCACCCCACTCAGGTTGGACCCCTCCATGTCAATCCCCCTCTCTACCTCAATAGATACCATAACTTCCTAAACATGTGATCAATGTGAAGTCTTACCCAGCTGAGATATCCTTGGAGCATTGGCCTCATCCGTCCAGTCCCCTACGGGGTCCCAGCAGCATCTAGCACTCACCCCACTCAGGTTGGACCCCTCCATGTCAATCCCCCTCTCTACCTCCTCCAGCAGGTGCGGGTTCACCTCGAAGATGGTCTCCCCTCGTCGCATGTCAGTCACTAACCACTCACCCCCAGCACTGGAACACAAGAGAGATATAAACATTTCATTATTCGTCAATCAATCTATATATCAATCATCCAATCCATAAATCATCAGTTTGGGTTCACCTCGAAGATGGTCTCCCCTCGTCGCATGTCAGTCACCAACCACTCACCCCCAGCACTGCAAACACAATTGAGTTGAAATGCTTCATTATTCATCAATCTATCTGTCAGTGTTTTTTAGACCAATTTCAACTAATTAGGTGTTTTTATATCTCTTATGTAATGAATTTGTATTATGTATATTGTAATTTTTTATTTTAATGAACTGTGCTGAATTTTAAAAAATGGAATTGGAATCTGTTTTGACTGAACACTGTAGGCTGCCATGTTATTTGACTGGCTATAACAAAAGGGGGTTACGTAACCACCGGCATAGTAGCAGAATCAACAACATGCGCTTTTGTTGATGCACGTTCAGATGTTCTCCGATGACGTTTCATGTGGTACCATTGGAAAACATCACAGCCTCCACCATTCAGTTAATAGTGGTTTAAAAAAGAGTGATTATTTCCATTATTAGTGATACCCGAGAGGAAATATACCACAAGTGACATGAATTATGCACTTATCAGTAACAGTAAGTGGCAATTCCAGAGTTTTGTTTCCCTTTAAGTTATGGGGAAGTGCTGTAAACCAAATCTTGCTGAGGAGGTAAAGCATAAGATATTCACTCACACTTCCATTGATTTGAGCAGCTCCAACATTCCCAGACCATTCCACCTCTGTGCAGCTTGCAGTTCCTCTGTACAAACTCCAATTATCTGCACAAGATAAACAAAAAGTTAAATAAATGGTTAACATTTTCACTTGATAACTAACCAATACCAAACATAGAGTGACAATGTTAAACAAAATCAACCTATCCTCAATTTGCATATTCTGAAAAACATGCAAGATAGCATGTGAAGCATCTGACAAATTAATAAACACTGCAAAACTCCTAATCTGTACAGTTGCTCTATCGTGTACGTACTTTGCTTCAACACATGTTTGCCCATCATCTTATTAGATATTGAAAGCCTGGGTTATCCTGAACCCATCAAGGACGAGAGCTATTTTAAGGCAAAATTGATCATTATTTTCCTCTACAAATTGGCAACTCCAAAATGTTGTCGACCTATTAATGACATAAAAGTAGGTGGGAAATATTTAGTAAGTACAATTTAGGACAAATTTGAAGTGACTTTGCCGCAAAGTTGCCAATTTGAATGCCAAAATCTGATTTATAATTATCACAATGTGTTGCCAATTTAAGGATTTTTCTAAATTATAGCGATTTACACTATAATAAAAATCATTAAAAAATAACTAAAGCAGGTAGAGTAACAAAATAGGGCTCTAAAAATTGGGAAATTTATGCTCTTTCTCCTTGTATACATTATATAACTTGTTATCTTCTTGCTGAAGTGTAGGACTACCAAACCACAAATATGTGGGCCTTAGGCACTGATGGGTTAACAGGGTCGTAAGGAACTTCTTTCTCCTCTTTTCCTTCTCTGTATCTTGCACCCATTTCCCTATATTCTCCATCTCCTTCTTACTAAAATGCCCAAAGCATCACAATATATATGATATGTTAGAAATTAGCTTTCTTTTCTTGTGGCCCAGTTGGACAAGTAGAAACATCATTGTTCATACTTGAGTTTTCTAAAACCTGATTGTGGTGTCCCCACACCAAGACAAACATTAACAATTATGAAATATTAGGTTGACCCTTGGGGCTATTACAATTTGGCACTGGTGGTGGCCTGAAGCAAATTTGTAGTGGCCCTGACCCAGTGGCCCTGACCCAGTGGCCCTGACCCAGTGGCCCTGACCCAGTGGCCTGACCCAGTGGCCCTGACCCAGTGGCCCTGACCCAGTGGCCCTGACCCAGTGGCCCTGACCCAGTGGCCCTGACCCAGTGGCCCTGACCCAGTGGCCTGACCCAGTGGCCCTGACCCAGTGGCCCTGACCCAGTGGCCCTGACCCAGTGGCCCTGACCCAGTGGCCCTGACCCAGTGGCCCTGACCCAGTGGCCCTGACCCAGTGGCCCTGACCCAGTGGCCCTGACCCAGTGGCCTGACCCAGTGGCCCTGACCCAGTGGCCCTGACCCAGTGGCCCTGACCCAGTGGCCCTGACCCAGTGGCCCTGACCCAGTGGCCCTGACCCAGTGGCCCTGACCCAGTGGCCCTGACCCAGTGGCCTGACCCAGTGGCCCTGACCCAGTGGCCCTGACCCAGTGGCCCTGACCCAGTGGCCCTGACCCAGTGGCCCTGACCCAGTGGGCCTGTGCTAATGTTGAGCATTGCTAGACATATATAATAATAATGTTCCAATTTGTATAGCATGTAATATTAAAGGGATGGCTGTAAAGTGCTAACTCCACGAAAAATACTTGGAGCTTCCTCGTTTCTCTTCTACCGTGTTGTTTAGCTTATGGTAAGAGAAGAATAAAATAGGGTTAGATTTTTTCAAAATGTCCCTTTAGTATGAAGATAATTATCATTGATAATACTAGGGTGAAAAGCGTTGAGCCGAACGGGTGCGGATATCGTCAAACAGACGATTATTAATGCGACAAATCTACGACAGGCCATCAGTATTCGGTGATAAAATATTAACTCAATATTCGTTGTTTTCACTAGGTAATGGCCCGGTCAGATATCAACGGATAGCGGAAACGTATGCCCAACGAATAGACAATTTGCGAAATTAAATTATCCGGTGATGAAAGTCGTCTCCATTGCTTCATATACAAAACATAGGACAACGTACATCACCAGACAAGGAACGGACAAGAAACGCATAGAACGGATGGGAAATTTAGCTCTCCGTTTGACATACGTTTGCGCATTCCGTTGATATGTGACCGGGCTATAAACAGTGTTCATTTTCTTTCAAACTTTCACAAATCTTTTAATTGTATTTTACAATGATATTGATATAGGATTGAAGTCTCAAATGTCATTTTGTGTAATATCTAACACTTTACAGGGATCACTTTAATGTTTTGAAACATTATTACATGCAGCTATATATTATACAGCTCACCTAATATGAATCATCTCCTAAGTGATTTACATCATTACCCCAGTCATCGGACACACACTCGATTATATATACTAAATCTATGTACCTGAACAAAGTTGACAGTTCCATAGGTTGTGTTGATAGTGGTGAGCTGTGGATCATCAGCCATGAGCATGTGTTGGATGCGGGACTCGCTGCTGTCCAGTGGGCTGTGCCACGATACATGGTCCCCATTACACAGCGTGTTGCCTGCATCGGGAACAAGGCATGGCAGTCAGTGGTTAACTTGTAAAGTGATAGTGAACATCTTGCTATGAAGGTGATTCGAAATTTAGTTGTGGTTCTTTTGCTTCATTTTGTACAACAATTGTGGGAATTTAAAAAGTACATACATGTAATCTAAGAATAAAAGGAATGTTTGTTTGATCAGAATTTATATCCACAAATAATGTAATTTGAATTACGTCACAGATATCAATTTGTATCTGTGATTTAATTGATTCTAGAATAAATGGCTTTTCAATTGATTCTAATAAAACTCTAGAGCTATTGAATATGATATTAAAAATGAAGAAAAAAAATTCACATTGTAAGCAGGAAAGGGTTGAATCTTCTATCAACACCTTCACTTAAATATGATTGTCTAATCTTGCACTAACCTGACTGGAAGACATATCTTGCTAGTCCCTGCATGAGCTCAGCTGGCCAGGTTGGGGGAGCTGTCTCTGTGGGCTCCTTGCGCAGTCTGAAGGTCAGCTCAAAGCCAAACCCACTCGGCCCATTGGGACCTGTGGGAACTCTGTCAGGAGAAGAGACAAATAACATGGCATTTGTTATGGTTAGCTTACTGGAATCAAACAAGAGCTTTAGAAATTGTTTTGTTTACAACATTGATAATGAACCTTACTGCATACATGTACATGATATCTTCCAATTTGCATTTCCTACAGGTATCCAATGGAAGATTGTTGGTAAATGCACATTTTCTCCCCAATAACAAGCAACATTCAATGCTATCTCTTTATTATGTGTTCATATAATTTAGGTATGAGGTAAAGCAGCCATCAATTATTTGTCTTATTTCATGAGATGTAATGATTATTATCAAACGTTTTATCCCTTACTAAAGTACCTTCACATAGAAATTTGAGATTTTGTGAGGTAGGCTCTCATCAAGACACTTCATGAACTTTTTAAAATCTCCAACAGCTCTTTGTTGAATAATTTCAATAATAATATGCAAATGAGATATGTTTGTAATGATACCCCATTCAAGACTAGATTTGAGCAAGTAGACCCATGCCTAGGTATTTTGGGGACCAGTCCTGCTGCCCGAATGGCAAAAACAGACTTACTCATGAACTCGTCCATCACCAAAGAGATCCGATAGGCCGAAGCTGACGTAGTGCCAGTGGGCCGGGACCCCGTGACCTGGCTCCCCGGGATTGCTGTACATACTGATGTAGTCCAGTGGGTCTGGTCCATTTAGCCTGCAACAAAATAAAACAAGAACATTACCTACTGGGAGAGTCTCCTTTGATAGTAACTCTTCCTCCTATCTTCTAAAATCTTCATTTTAGGCCTTTGAAAATACAACTTGCCTGTAACAAGGAAATGGAGCTTCAGTCTAAATTAATGCTGTAACTGACCTTGATGATCGGATCGGTTGATCGGATCGGCAAAATTTTATTGATGATAGAAATCGGATCGGAGATCGGATCGGATAACAAAATTTTAAACATTTTAAAAATCGTTTCATTTTTCTTTGGAAAATGATCCCAAAAAACATATTTTGGGAAAAAAAACTTAATACTAAAGCAACATATATCCATATGAATAAGCCCAAGGTAATCTTGTATGGGTATGCTTTCATTTCAAACTGATTACCTCTCCTTTTGTTTTACAAAATTACTCGCGGCGATTCTGAGTGAAAGGTTACGCCAAATTAATCACATGGGACTGAGCTTAGTAACCTTTCAGAATCGCCGTGAGTAATTTTGTAAAAGGAGAGGTAATTAGTTTGAAATGAAAGCATACCCATACAAGATTACCATGGGCTTATTCATATGGATATATGTTGCTTTGGTATTAATTTATTTTCCCAAAATATTTTTTTTGGGATCATTTTTTTTTTGCCGATCCGATCTTCCGATTTTTTCTGCATGATCGGAAATCGGCAAAAACGGTCCGATCATGTATGATCGGATCGTGATCGGCATGCCGATCCGATGATCGGTTACAGCGTTAGTCTAAATGCATAGCTTTGAAATTTAATGTCATACATGCACACATTTTTGTACGCTCAAAACGTATGCAAATCTAAATTAACAGATCTGTGATGTCATCCATGCGCATGCTGAGAATTACCCAGCTGACAATTCCATAATGACATCAACAAAACAGTTGCATCATTACATCTGTACATCATTACCATCACTCAGACAGCAGATTCACTTAATTCCACAATTGAAGATTTTATTTCCAAAACGTGTTAAATCCACTTTAGACAAAAGGGAGAAAAAGAGGGTTTTTTATTTCACATATTTCCAATTTCTCTAATGTGAAGTTATTGCAACACAAGATACATCTACATCATAGGATCACAAAACCACCCTTCTAAAAAATCTAGATTCCCTAACCCTTAATAAATACTAATTTGAATTTTTCAAATTTTGTGGATTTAGCTGATTTTGTAAATAAACATGGATTTATCACGTTTTGGAAATAAACATAACTCCTGATATTAATACAAATACAGTATGGGGATCCCGTTAACCCGAAATCTCAAGAGCCCCTGGGTGGATTTTTATCATACTTGGCCCAGGGGTGCACCGTGACGAGTATATGAACTGATTAGAAGGTCAAAGGTCAAAGGTCAATGAACTTTGTCTAAATATGCTATTTTTACCTCATTAACGCGTAATGTCAAGAACCCCTTAATTTTACCCTCCCCATATCCACAGTTGGTTTATTTGGGTCAAATTATAGATAGAAATATTTTTTTTATTTTTGTGTTGATTTACTTGTGTACTACAGTCTACCATTTGAGATAGGTGTTAGAGTGTGTTTATGTATGGTTATGAACATCACATCCACGCACTGCACTGCCTCTCCAGGACAGCATCGAATGGCACTTTTAAGGAGATATTTTCTTCAAGAATCAAGTATGCCTCCATTGATATATTGTGAGATCGCTAAAGCCTAAATATTGCGATCGTAAGCACATCTACTAAAGTACATGGTCCAGTCAGCTGGACCATTTACACGCAATATACGCTATATGCTGGAGATAAGCATACCGGCCATTCGTACCCTGTTGCGTTCAACAGTTGAACGCTGTGTTTTAGGACGCATCGCTACGGAAAACAATAATTTCTTTTCCTACATTTTGAGGTTTTCAAAACAACAGAGTCTGTAATTATGCAGGTGCCATTTGTATGACGCACCTCTTGACCCCGGGAAAGGTGCGTCATGGCACCCCTGCAAGTCAAGGGGCTTACTGCGTAAGCCCCTTGCGTTACTACTGTGAAATACCGGTAGGTCATTTTTCCCTTGCAAACAAATTTTTGTCTGACATCCAAATTTGACATATTATACCGATTTTTTCGCCCCTCATTCACACACACTCGCATGTATATAATGCAAAAGGAAATTTAGTCCCTGTTTTATGTCTGTTAATACTTTAGAACAAACAGAAATAACAAACTTTATGCTCACCTCCTCTTCGTCCACTGTGTATTTCCAACACACCGACATGTATAATGGCTATGCACATGCTATGTAAACAACAGCTTCGCGATATAATACACGCATTCAATACTGATATCGGTTCTACTCTGATTACACCACGTTAGTTTTCGTTCAAGCGGCAATCAATTTCTACCGAATCCATGTAGCCCATTATTCATATCTCATCTCGGTAATCAAACCGAGAAAATACCTGCCCGAATTGTCTTCGTCCTTGGTAAAGATAGGTGTGGCACCCTGTTACCGATCATGACATTACAAGGTATTGAGGCATGGCGTATTGAGAAAGGCAAGGCAAAATAAATAGAAAACTCCTTGATCATCGAGGCTAGTCGAGGTCTCCAAAATTTAGAGACTCAAGTTTGGCCAAAATATCGCCACCGCGAATTATCGATACATGAGATTAAATAGCGCCATCTGCGTACGACATTAAAAATTCAGTTCCCGAAAGTCAACTCGTGTATTACGTACACACCAGGATTTCTGTGGTTTTGATGGACTTCATTTCGACAGGAAAAAACACTTTTTGGACTGTTTCATGTGATAACAGACTTTATTTGAATGATTGCATCTTTTGTTGCATCTTATTACGTGAGTATAGTATATCGTAGTGATGTGAATTTCACATAGTAAGTTTTGTTTTTTTGGGCCGTAATGCCTAATGTACATTGGCTATGAGTCCATATCACACGATATGGCAAAAGGTCTACACCTGGCGTCATGGATGCGTCATGTACTCCCATATTGATGACGCACAGTATGATTGAGTGACCCCCGCAACGGCACCCTAAAACATTTCCGACAGTTTAAGACTTAAAAATCATTCAAATTTTTTGAAATTGTACTCACATATTGAGAAAATAGTGCAGATTCCGATGCGATGATCAGATTTGCGATATATTAATTATATTTTGAGATATCGCCTTCGAACGCGCGCGTTGTTTTTTGGCTTCACGAGTTCGAAGTGTTTTTAATACCGTCACCCCCTCAACCCTCATTGACAATGCACGCAACTCAAAATTTATTGTGCGATGTTGGTATTATTTATCGTATTTACTTGTATTACTCGTAGCGGACGATCTACGCATTATTTCCCCTCAAAATTTCGACCAGTTCAGTTTCTAATGGTAGCGCGCATCATCTCATGCGCGATTTTTTACAACACGCGCAAAAACAAATATTACGCGGGGTGCCGATATTAAAAACAGTGCCGATGTGTAGTACACCTACCATACCGTCATGGAAGCAAAGGGTCAGTCACAACACTAACCCATGTGTGCATCATACTCATAGTCAGTCACTTGGCATGAGTGTGTCACAAGGACAATCGGGATTGGTTATTCTAGATTCAGGCTAGCAAGTTGTTGTTCACCAGGTCAGCGGAATGAACTTGTTTGACTTTGGTTAATTCCTTGTATTTTGTACATTCATATTCTAATTCTTGAATCTTGTCAAGTCATCATCATTTGACAATTACTTACTTATTCTTCTTGTTCTTGGATATTGATTATCGACCATAACAATGTGTAACTTGTTACCTTGATTAGATAGTCTTGTTGTAAGACGACCCATAATACCATATGTTCAAGTCAAATCTTACAGTTTTCAGGGGACTCAATTGACGGCTTACCAATATTTCACAACGGCGGTAACTTGAAGTGGATTTGCCTGCTCCGGATAGAGTCGACGACATGCCGAATACACAGCCTCAAGCCCCGCCGGGAGTACAGCGGGAGCACCCGACCCAGTGTCCGTCTCACGACTCCGCTGCTCCATGGAAAGCAAGACGTCTAAATTACAACACCGTCACACTGCATTCATAGAAACATTAATGTTTCAAAGAGAGCGATGCTCAACTTCATCCGAATAATTCAATTTTAGAAAGCTACCACCAAATAATATGACAAAATGAAAGGAAAAGTGGAATGAAAATTGTTTCCAAGTTTCGGTCGCGTCGTGATATATTACGATAAATATCTCGTAAGACGACGCGCGCGCGTATGTACGCGTACGTCGCACATATCGGGGTCTGGCTATATGCGCGCGCGAGCAGCTGAGGCGATTGGAATTGGGTGCTCGGGATCATCGCGACCATCTATACATTCGTGCACCCCTCCTCCCCCCCCCCCCCCCCCCCCCCCCGGCTGTACAATTTGGAAATCATTGGGGGTTTTGACACTAGCCCCGTAAGTCAGGTTCACTGGGCCGAATTCTCATCAGTGGCTCAAGTTTAGTCCGGGCCTGTAGGAAGATATTATTACCACCAACTGGTTCAACCATTTCACAACACCTGCGAACTTTTACTAAAGCCCATTGATTGTGCCACCGGAGATATTGTAATTGTTTATTTTCCTTATCCAAACAATTCCTCTAGTTCTGCCTAGACATCGGGACAAAGAGTCGTTTGAAATTCAATTCATAGTTAAGTCGGGCACCCTGTGTCCTGGATTATCCAGGACGTAATACCTGCCTCGATTACTGTCCTGAAGTATAGAACTAGAAGAATCGATTGAATAATGAAAAGAGAAAACAAATGAATATCTCAGGTGGCACATGACCACCATCACGAGTTCACGAGTGTGAAACAGTTTGACCGGTTGCTGGTAATTTCTTTCTTTTCCGCAAGTTGAGCCACTGATGATAATTTGGGCATGTTCAGACCTTAGATTGGGTAGTTCGTTCAAAATGTAAGATGTTGACAAGCACAGCATGTTGGAAACGTGGATGTGAACCAGGTATTTATTAGCCTATCAGTAGGCATCGTGCTGTCTGGCAGGTTCTACCGGCAGTGTACTAACCGCGATATGCCGAATTTGAGCGCGCAGCCAAAATAGTATCTAGCTCTCTCACAGCTAGCTAGCTCGCGATCGCATATAGAATCTCCAAGCCATATAGAGCCTTGACTAAAGGCTATTTTAATAGTATCTAGCTCTCTCACAGCTAGCTAGCTCGCGATCGCATATAGAATCTCCAAGTCATATAGAGCCTTGACTAAAGGCTAGGTATTTATGGACAATTCTTGAGGGATGCCAATGTGGTGCGGACACTATGCTCGGTCGGTGAATTTTAAGGTTTGACCGCTCTATTCAAATAGAAATGATGGTCAACCATTTTATGCGCAACATATGTATTTGATTTAGTGTTCTAGAATGCCCACTGCCCACTTAGATTTTAGGGTGGGGTAGAGAAGAACTTATAATCTAGTTCAGTTTTGTGATGTCCATTCAAAACTTGTTAGTATCAATACGATCCGTTCTCTTTCTTCTCTCTTACAGGGATTCGATGTCAATTTGTTTATACTGCATGCAAATTGACATTGACATTGAATAGCCTTAGATCCCATACAGGGGGTCCGCCCCTGGTCCACCAATGAGCTATACCCAATGTTCAATGTTGGCATATCCCTTGACCGATTCCATTCAAGGCGTATGGTAATGACGGCGAAATAAAGCCTAAGAAAAGATTCCATTTGACCCACTTTTTTGTTACTTTATTCACTCTTTGTTTATTATAATGTAGCTAAATCCGAAAGCTTACGGGGGCTCTGCCCCTGGACCCAGGATGTGGCTATATTGTGGGGCCATGCTCATCGAACCCGTTCAAGGGCTTCTTTCCCAAGCGGTCGTCACGTACGTGCGCTATACGTGCACATTGACTATAATAATTATATTATAAGGGGTCATTCGGTTAAAAATAGTGTGTGCCTCCCCCCCCCCCCCCCCCCCATGCCCTCCGTCATAAAATCCTGGGCACGCCGCTGTATTGGTTGCTTTGCTCCCTCGCCAAAGATGGTCGACATGACGTAAGACGCCAGTTCCACAACTATTTGCACAACGACAGATGATATAGTATACAGTACAAGTTGACGAGCTATAAAGCGACGTAATATACGTGACATTTACCATGTTATTAATCATATTGCCTGTAAAGCAACTTATATATATTCACACTTTCTGAAACGGTTGTATATAATTATGGTTTTGACACTTTTTAGTTTATAAATATTGTATAAAACGTACATTCTAAACATTTAGCAAGTACAGTATGTATTACGCTCAGGAAGGTGCTCTTTTTTTGGTATACAAGGACTCTTTCTGTTCAATAACAGAATACAAACATTTTATTGTAGCTGAAAACAAACTCAAACAAACGTCCGTTGATGAAATTCATGCTCCGGTAGAAGGCTTCATGGGTCTGATACTGTAAGTAAACACTAACGTGATACAATACTGCGGTAGCACCTTATTTACATGCGTTTCTTGAGGATGAGAGGAACATGATTAAAGGTTGGGGTATACTGAAGAAGTTCACGGCTTACAGAAAAATCACAACTCGATCTTGGTCAAACTTTCCTCTCCCATCCAAGTTGGGCTAAGGGTATAATACACAATCCATATTTAACCCACACTTTATAGTTTCACTTTCATGATGGACTGCATAATTATGCAGTGCATTTTAGGAAAAAAAAGTCTGCTATAAGTGTTTTCATCACGGTTATTTACAATTTGAAGATGATTCAGTTCAGCAGCAAATATCAAACGGGGAGAATCTCGTTCATAAGGGGGTTCATCCCAGGTTCATCCGGCTGGAACTTGCTCTTTCATGTATTAATGCTATAGACAGGTTGTTTTTAGCTTTTCCCAAATTAATTTTTGGCCCTTTTTGCCCCTCCCTGTGCTGAAAAACATGACCCATACAACCATACAAGCAGTGGCGTAGCGGGGTTGGACTGATTATAGGGGCCCGGGGGGGGGGGGGGGGGCACGCGAATGATGGGAGGCATACCTTTTTTCACACATATTTCCAATTATGTTTTTTTATATTTTTAAAAACTGTTTTTGTGTTTTTGGCAAACTGTTGAGGGCACATGCCACCGTGCCCCCTTACCTACGCCACTGCACACAAGGCATGCAGTGTGCGATTCCGTAGAGTCAGTTTATTCAGAGGATAGCCACTACAACTGACATACGACTAGATCGGGTGCTCTGAAATGATTGAATGTTCAGCGCCAGCTACGGTTTAGCAGCTTCACATGTTGTACTCGTGAGCGAATCGCGAAGAAGAAGCGTCCAGACTGCTTTTATCTTGTTAATTTATCGCACAGACTCTTATACAATTAAAATATGAAAAACGGCAAGTCGTGTATATTTTATATTTCAGACATATAACGTAATACATTTATATGTATCATAGTTTGTAATCTATGTATTTAAAACAATTATATCCCTCATTCTGAAGAACAATACAAACCTGTTTAATACACTATCAAACACAATTAAATTGAATGCGATTGATCAAAGACTATTTCCAGTTTCCAATTTAGTAAACACACAAACCATAACACCAACACACACACGCACACGTACACGCAATAGGGCATTGAAATGGCATAGACTCGCATGCAATGGATTCACGTATGGTTTCAGCTCAGGGCTAGGGTACGGTACAAAAACCTGTGTGTGTCGATGGTGCAACCTAGCTAACTCTACATGTAAACAGTGGACGACAAACCCAGCTGTAATGTCATCAGCTGAGCTGAGCATTGTTGTTGAGATGATAATGTGAAATCTGCTATCGCCAGCGCTCAAGTTCAAGACTGAGTGAAGTTCTTTTTACAAACGAGGTTCCTTTTCCAGGCATAAAGAGTTTGTGCCATCTGGATTCAGTGCAAAGTGACCAGTTTATTTAGTAAGTCCGATTATATTTTCATATTTAGTCTTAGAAATTACATTTGTCATTTTGTGTTTTGTCCTTTTGACGAGCTGAGAATGAGAGTTGCATGCTGCTGATTGATCGTGTTTTACGTGCAGTTTGTATGGATTGGCAATGCCAATGATGATGCTTTGCCTTGGCTTAGGCTAGCCTACATCTTAATCTTAGACTCAAGTCTCAAGCTAATTATTGATACTACTTTTATGAGAATAAATCAAGTTGTAGTTGCCCGAGTGTGAGTGGGACTGTGACTGTAATAATAATCATGAACGACATGTTAATTGCGATAATAATATATCCGGCTAAAGTAAAGACATAAAAATAAGGTGCAGGATTGCCATTGCGATTGTTATTTGATATTAATGACTACTCTAGTCTAGAACAGTAGTACTATAATACTATGATTATGAAGTTTCTTGTAATTAATTTGATGTACTTAATTTGTTTACATTTCCAAACTTGATGATGAAATTAGAACCATGCTGTAGCTGTACAGTAGCGTTCGATCCTCTACCATGATAAAGATGCTGGAATGTAAATTTCTTGAAGACCGATGATGTACTCTGCACTACATACTCATGTTGTTCATTTGAAGTAATAGCGAAGGTGACAAAAGATGGGGCTATGCAGTTGCCAATTAAGTATAAAGAGGATCTAATCTTACTCTTTTTTTTCCCCTCGAAATCAAACACAATGTCAGATGCACTGGTTACACACTTACACTCCATAACTAGTGCAGATGCAAAAAGTCCTCTAAATCCCACCATAAGTATGCAAATTATTTGTAAGTATCTGACAGTTCTGACCTGATGTTCATTTACTCCCAGAGATGGTCTTTGGAAACCTCTATTGTCTGAAAACCTCGGGACTACATTGTAAGTTCATCAGTCATCAAAAGTGTAAATTGAGAAATTATACCAACTTCAATTACATAGATCTAGTAGCTACGTATGATTTTCGCTTTTCCTTTAGGATTTGTGAGGAAAAAACCACCCTGTCCATAAATGTGTGCTCAGTCCCTCATGTTGAGTGATCCCTCAAATTT
Organism: Echinarachnius parma; assembly: GCA_037951105.1. NCBI lineage: Eukaryota > Metazoa > Echinodermata > Echinoidea > Clypeasteroida > Echinarachniidae > Echinarachnius > Echinarachnius parma. The sequence goes on from JBAMJV010006133.1 coordinate 22,562, forward strand.
GATTGTGTACATCGGCACATGTTATGTGGGTCTTATGTTAGGATTAGGAAATGTCCCAGTGACAATGATTTGTTGTAAGTTGAATTTGATTACCATAGATGAACAATACAAGAACAATACAAAGGGGGCTTGGGGCAATTTCCCCCCCAAAATGCCCAAAAGAGCCTGGCAGTTAATTTTGTGCAGGTAATCATGAATGTACCCCCTCCTTAAAACATGTTTAATGTTTATTTACTCCTTGAGTGCGCACTTTTGCACCACACAATACACTCCAATGTCATAGCTGTAAAATCCCTGGAACTCGAAACATGATTGTGCAATGAAAGTGCTCAATTGACTAGATTTATTGTGTGGGGGTGTTTCTCGACTCTAGACTTTTGTATGGATTTAAAAACAACATCAAGGGTTACTATGGTTTTTGCCTAATTAATCAGCATAGGGATAGTTAAGGAACAGTGAACACATCTGTATTGGCCAAACAAATTTATCAATATTGTTGAAATTCACAAACAAGGGTAATATTTATGAATGGTAAAATCTGAACCTAGAAAGTAGAAATGTTTTAGCAGAAATATTTAGTTTTCCAATACTGCTAATTATGCAGAGTTTGTTAAATATAGGACTTAGCACTTAAAGGGGACCACCAGGCAAAGGACAACACATTATTATATGTTTTGGTACCGTTTTGTGATATCAAATAGATACCCAACATTTTGCAAAGGGTTGTGTAATTCATAAACAAAGCAATTAATTTCCACCACTTACGGAACCACGGCTATCTCGTGGTTCCACGCGGGCCAGGCATTTGCGAGTGCGCCAATGCAATTCACGCGTACGTCAATAGAATCCCGGATGATTCGTTCATTCTGCACAGAGCGCCGCTGGCTCTGCTCGCATAATAGTCTGCGCATTCAGACCGCATTACCGCATGGCAGAGAATGGTGATGCGTTTTCCAATTATATATTTTTTTCTGAAAACATATTTTTGTGAACTTATTGAAGGAATGGAATACTAAAGATGTTACCTTTCTATAAAAAGATTATTATTTTTGGGTGGTGGTACCCTTTAACAGACAGTGAAACAAAAGTCCTGTAATCCTGATTTGTACATAATATGCCCTATTGACCTCAGCTGACCTCTGGTGTGCTATGGCAGACTGAATGACAAGACAGGATATATAATTTGCATATAATGGTCTGTCACAGTGACACAAGTGAGGTGAATCCAGATTGAAAATAATTTTCAAATGGAGGAAGGGCGGGGGGGGGGGGGGGATGCAGCATATGCATTCAACCCCTTGACTTGCAGGGGTGGGGGGGGGGGGGGGGGTTTGTTCGCATGTATTGGTGACATCCATGCCTCTTTAAAGACCCCCTTTTTCAGAGCCATTAGGTCGTTTATGTACACAATGTCGCAAGACATGAATTTTCCCTGTTCTCTTGCCTCTACTTGTATATGGCAAAATCTCAGTTCGGAAGCCTGAGTGGAGCCGCAGTTGCATGAAGACTCTAGAATACAGAATTGGAAATGTTTTGATAGTTTTGAAAGGTGCTACATGTAGGAGTTATTACTGAGGCAGACCACTAGCAAAAATTAAAAAAAATAATTTGGGTGCCCATCCCCCCCCCCCCCCCCTCCCCCTTGGAAAGAATTCATTGTGAGAGGGGACATCGTCCCACCCTTCTCCCATCCAGTAGCAGGCTACTGTGGCCATTACAAGTAGGCTGGCCAGTGCCTCAGGATATGTGTCACAGCAGAGTTATTTGAACCCCTTGGCTTGGTCACATTAGCTGTCACTACTCCTAATCAGTTTTTTTTTAATGTTTATAAATACCTCTGTGGTTATTTTGATATGAACGGGTGAAGACAATTTGAAATCTCAGCTAAGTTTATTTTCTTATTATAATCTATTTGTAGGGATCTATTCGGGAGTAAAATCAAACATGAGCTGTGACCATGCCCAGTTTGTGAGTAATTTCCCCTCTTCCTCCTCCCTCAACCCTCCTTCCCTCTTCCTCCTCCCCCTCTCCTCTTCCTCCTCCCTCCTGCTCCTTATTCTCCGCTTCATTCCTTGTCCTCTCTTCATCCTCAGAGGAGGAGAAGGGTAGAGAAGGAGCAGATGGGAGGAGTAGGGAGGACGAGGATGGAAAAAGAAGGAGTGTGGATGAGGGAGGGTGAATGGTGGATAATGGAGGAGGGATGGGGAGAAGGAAGGGGAGGGAAAAGGAAGGAGGAGATAAGGAGGGTGTAGGGGGTATAGGGAGGATGAGAAGGGAGGATGGAGGAGGGAGAAGAAGGTAAGGAGGGTGAATGGTGGAGGAGGGAGGAGAGTAAAGGAGATAAGGGGTTGTAGGAAAGAGAGGATAAGGGATGAGGAGGATGGAAGAGGAAGGAGTGTGGAGGAAATAAAGAGCATTATATTGAAGGTAAGGAGGGTGTAGGGGGGTTGAGGGAGGAGGTGGAGGAAGGAGGAGGAGTTAACGAGGTTAGAGGGAGGGGGAGAGAAGAAGGAGTAGGGAGGATGAGGAGGGAGGAAGAGGAGGATGGAGGAGGGAGAAGGAGATGAGGAGGATGGAGGGAGGAGGGAGAAGGGAGGGTGGACAAGATAAGGAAGGTGTAGGAGTGTGGAGGGAGGAGGTTTAGGGAGGCCGAGGAGGAGAAGGGAGGAGGATGGAGGAGGAATGAGGGTGGTGGAAATAAGGAGCATATACTGTAGAAGGTGGAGGAGGAAGAAGGAGGGTGGAGGGAGGAGGTGTAGGGAGGAGGAGGGTAGAGGGAATAGGAGTAGAGAGAAGAAAGAGCAAGGATGAGTAGGTAGATCAGTGCTCAAAATATGTCCTAGAGGCATTTAAATAGTAACCGGTAATGAGTGGTTGAGGCTTGTCTTTTCCACCCAGGCATATACTTGTTTCTGGTCTAAGAGAATGTAAGAGGAATTTGTATTCTCTAAAATGTTGAGCATTACCAGCCAAGGAATAAGACAACTACGGCTCTTTGGAGATATCTGTTTTAATTATATTTGGGATTCAAATCATTATCGCACTCTGACAAATTTGTGGACAACTCCCCAAATTTTGTACACAGCGAAATTGCCATTTTGTTTCATAGTCACACATTTCCATTCCCTACTCTACAAAGCATCCATGCATGTTGAACCATGGTAGGTCTATGGTTGATCTCGATCAAAGGGGAAACCTATTGTTTGAGCAAATTGAAACAAAAAATGCAAATTTTGTGGACAACATATTCAAGGAGTTGTCCACAAATTTGCCAGAGTGTGTTGAGAATTTGAGTCCCCCATACAAACATGTGTACCGTATTTGTCGGTGTATTACCCGCACCTTTTTTCCCAAAAAAAAAAAAGAAAAAAGGGGGGTGCGGTTAATACACGACCATATTAAATGCCCGACAGAGAGTAAAATGTTCAATCCATTCGTCTCTGGTCGTATGCGTTCTTGTCCGTTCCTTGTCAGGTGTGGTATGCCGGAATGTTTTCTGCATGAAGCAATAAGGACGACTTTCACCACCGAATAAATTGAGTTCGCAAATTTTCCATTCGTCGGGCATCCATTCAGGCTATCCGGTGATATGTGACCGGGCCTTTGAGAAGTAGGGTGAGATGGATGTACCCACATGTGCCCCACACACATGCATAATGCATGTGCAGTTTGGGATACAAGACCTGTACAATGTTTGAGAAGACCCTGTATGTCCCCCTAAAATTGACATGCTTACCGTAGTCAGAGTTTATAAATGCATTCAATGTGAGTCATTGAATAATTTGTCGGCCCTTCTCTTTGTTTTACTGTTGTTAGGCATCAAGAACATTTTGAAGCGGCAACTAATGGAAGTGTTGGTTTACAACTTTTTCTTGGTCTCTTCCCAGTCTGGAGAACTACACATCAGATCATCATCAACAGCTGGACAATGTTACCATTTATTTTTCAGGGGCCACTTTTCAAGCTCACCTGCATGACAAATTGAAAATGCTGCTGTAAAATTTGTTTTGCATTGAACTCTATTAAATTTTACGGGGGCTCTTTTATGATTTTGGGGGGCTCTTTTTGGCAATTAGGAGACTAAATTGCCCTGAGCTAATCATCACTTGAGTTCAGTTGGTGCTCTATCAAGCGCTGCTATTATATGGTCTTCATGAGAGTAGCCATACAACTCTAGCTCCTTCATGTTCAGAATTGTTGTCCGGGCCATTAACCTACTCCTCCTAACAGCAACAATACATTGCACTGGGATAAGAAACGGCATGAACAAGCAGTGACAGACTGTGAGGGAAGGAAGATAGCCTGTTAAATATGTTCAATATTTGTACATTTAGGACAACGTGAAAATAATCAAATCTATCAGTTTCAATTTTGATTCTTAGTGCTTCATGTGGTTTGATGGATGATGATTGAAGAGATTTCGGAACTAAATGTGGATGGCCTTGCTAGCTCATCATTCTATTTCTAAGAAAGTAAACAAGGAATAATTTCTGGCCCGTCTTTTAGTAGAAATGATATTTCGGGTTAATTCAAGTTCCCAGTAAGATTCCCCCTGTAGAAATGTCAGACTGTCAGAGTGTATTTAATGTTGTGATGTGACTCATGCGTTACTGCAAGGTTCAACTTGAATTGGAGCCAAGAATTAGACTTCAATGTGTTGCTCATCCAGGCCAGGGCTGTGTCTGCTTGTTATGATGTGCGATACATGCATCTTATATCATGAACCAGGCAAAAAAATAACATTCATTTTTCGGGGGCTACTTTTCAAGCTTACCTGTATGAAAATGACACTCCAAAATTTGATTTGCATTGAACTTAATGCAAATTTTCATGGGCACTTTTATGATTTTGGGAGGCTCTTATGAGCATTTTGGGGGCGAATTCGCCCAGAGCCCCCATGTATTTTTTCCACCATCATGAACCAAACCAGTGCCACCCATCTTGGCACGCAGACGCGGCACATGTGTGAATGTACTGCAGTCATTGGTTTGGCAGACGGGGAGCTAGTTTCATTAAGCTAACATCAGTGACTGTGATCACTACTAGTTGGTGTACTTCAATGCTGCTGCTAGTACACCATTTGAGACCCATGTTGTAAACAAGAGTGTGGGTTGTAAACAAGGCAGACTGACATCATACTAGCAGCCTAGAGCTCTCCATCCATGGGGCATGTAGTGCCCAGCATCCTTTGTGTTTCATGGTGATGCACCAGAAGATAACTTCACCTTTCGGCACTATGATATCTTTGAGGATTTAGAACAACTTAGAACTTCAAATCAAATGTGAAATTTATTATCAGATAGAATTGCTCATACCAATATTTTATTAACTATCTTAATTTTTCAGTTGAATTGAAGAAAACTATTTGTATGGCAGACAGTGATTGCATACCACCCACCAGTTACACAATATATTTCATATATTGAATTTAAAATCTTATTTCACCTCACATTTCAACAAATATAATTGTTAGGACTTGGCGATGTTGAAACTTTGAAATAGAATTGTTTGTAAAGGTTCATTGAAACACATTGTTGGTTGGATTGAAGATGACAACATATGCATGGCCTACAAGTAAGTGTTGACTTTGCCAAGTCTTGCCTAACCCTTGGAGCATTTGAGATGCAGGTAACCATGGCAACAGTTACTTGATACCCAGATTCCTCTTCTCTTGTCTGCAGCTTGGAAGCCAAGTTTGATGTTTCACCGCACACTTCTTGGTGCATTCTCTTCTACCTCTACTGAATCTTGTAAGTTCTGTTTTAATTTTGTCGTTGATGTACTTGTGCAAATAGTTGATTGAGTTAGCTTACAATCTACATAATTTATAATATGCATCATATTCATCTATAAGCCAGCACAAAGTATGTATTTGAATGAAAATATTTTACATATTTTTGTTCAGCACCAGGCAGTTTTGGGAGATTTATTTGGCTTATAATGAGTTTATGATTGAAGGTGATGACTGGATAATACTTTTCTAAGAAGGTACAAATAACAATGCTGAGAAATAATGCAATTATCAGTTAATCGTTTATTGTGCCTGTAAATGTTTTTGTTTACAGCTTGTGGGATTCTTCCTCCTTTTCTCTGCAATCCAATACAGTTGTTTGTCAGTATGATTTGTGACCGAGAGAGAGAGAGGGAAAGAGAGAATAAGAGCTGTGAGAGATAGGAGGGGAGCGGAGGGGAGGGGGGGGGGGGGTGAGGAGAGGGAGATTGGTTGATCATATGAAGAGAGATTGGGGGGGGGGGGGGGTAGAAGGTAAGAAGGAGGGTGAGATGGGTTATCATACCTGTCTTGCATTTTTCAGACAGTTCAAGAAAAAGAAAGAGGGAAGGGTGTGGCAACTGGCAAGGGTATATTCTTGTGAATGAATTATTCATGCATAGATTGACCATTTATAGAAGTACAAGATAGAGTGAAGGTGATGAAAAGAGTGAATGAGGGGGGTAATATCTGTCTTGGGTATTGAATGGGGTGTTTCAACTTACATGGGTATATATTTTTGTAAATTATGATTTATAAATGCATAGATCTACCATCTATAGAAGTAAAGGATAGAGCGATAGAGTAAAGGAGACGAGATGTGTGAAAGACAGGGAGGTGATGACTGTCTTGAGTATTCTACTTAATGGATATCTAGAGGATAGATGGGGGTGTGGCAAGGGTATGTCCTTGTGCATCCATTAAAGCTCCTACTATTGCACTAGGTAGATTCACACTTCAAAATAAGTGGTACTTGAAAGCACTTGTTTGTAGCACATGTTCACACACTATGCTCATCCGCAGAAAGAAATGACATGCATGCAAATGCGTTTTACTTATCAGACTGGACATGCTTAAACAAAAATATTCATGAGTACAACACTACATAATTCTCTTGGTGCTACAGTGCAGTTAGGAACTCTTGTGCACAGCAAATATAATTTAAGTTAGTTACAGGTACAGAAGTTCTCTCTCGTTGCTCTAAGAACCATAATTAGGTGATCGTATAGCGTATCACCTATTGTTATCGCTCAACGGATGCTTCCAGTTCCACATTCGCATGATATGTCACGATCATCTTTACTTTGTTTATATAATTCGTGTCAAACTACAAAATCTCAATCATGATCAAATCTTGTAGAACTATAAATATTTTGATATCAGGGTTGGTTGTAAAACAAAACATCAGTTTCCCACTTATTATATTCTGTTGCTGATCCTGATATATTTTCAATGAAGTTTCTTGTGATCATAGTACAATAACCCCATTCCCTTCTGAATTGTCAAGATGGAATGACCTTACAGTACATGAGGAATGTATGCTGGCACAGTGCAAGACATGGTCCATTATTAGTTTTGACCATGTCCAGAGTCGCAATTTGATGCATCCCCCTCATGGTGAGATAATTTTTCAATCTGGCCATTCAATGTGGGTGTGAACGACCCTTCATACAGTGTTGACAAGGCGTATGGTGATATAATTGTTCAATCTGGCCATTCACTGCTTAATTCACTGTGGGTGTGAACGACCCTTCATACAGTGTTGACAGGGCCTATGGTGATATTATTGTTCAATCTAGGCCATTCACTGTGGGTGTGAACGACCCTTCATACAGTGTTGACAGGACCTTGCAATGCTGCACAGCTGATCTCTATTTATAAACAGAGCAACCACAACAGTACATACCTCATGCATCAACACTCATTCCCTAGCATCAGTCCCTAGTGATGGCTGGGAGACAGGGAGCTAGGGAGCTAGATTCATGTCACTCTCATTCCCTTCCTCCCCCAGACCTACTTTCATTACCTTGAATCTGTGAGCCCTATATCAAACATCTGCATTTAATTTATTTAATTTATGATCTTCTTCAATTGTTTACATAGATCAGCATTATGTTCAATTATTTTTAATCGTTACTCACTTGACTGTTAATATTTTAGCTGACATGTGTGTGTTTGTTTTGTACTTGAGCTATGTTTTGTTTACCTTTGCATCACACATATCATGTATACTTACAGGCACGTTTGACTTGTAGCGAGCCATGATTCTGATCTAGATTGTCACCATGCCCACTCTCTGGATCACAAAGTCTATTAACTATCAAGACTATTTTGGGGGGTATAACTTGCACCTTCTGATCTCCCTAGATTACAGACCATAGTCCAAGTATTTTGAGACCATTCTTCAAAGGGTTAATTAGTCTCTGTACATGTTGTTTTTAAATTGATCAATAACATGGTCAAACTTATAAGAACCAAAAGAGATAAAATAACCACAATGGAAGTTGATAAGTTGTAAAAATCAATACAGATGAAATATGATTGATTTATTGTGTTTTAATGAGCCCTAAGATTGTAAACCATAAAATCACCATAAAATCAGGTCTTTATATCACTATAAATAGTAAAACAGTCTGGTGTAAAACTTAGCCAGTAAAAGTTAGGCAAATTGACTTTCTCACAACTTTGACAAATTTGAAGTCCTCCAGACATTGGCAGTTAGCCCAAAGTGGCCTGCCAACTGATTTCCCATGGCAATCACAGCTTTGTTTTGAAGCACAAGTAGATCTCAGAAGATCTCCTCACATATTAAACACTAAGAAATAGAATGCTGGAGGCAGCTAACCCTTACAACGCCATGGGCAGACTAGGTACATTCAATATCTCTACGGACACATCATAGCAAGGTATTCAGAGGGTTGAGCAAACCCTGTTGTGGACATCGGGCTACTTGTATTGAACTGTACTACAGGCAGACCAAGTGTGAAGTATTGCTAGAGACATATCGTACCTTGTTACTCAGAGGCTTGAGCAGAACAATGAGATGCATGTAATTAACTGTATTAAACCTCCTAGTTATGACCAGAATTGAGGGGGGGGGGGCACATGCCCCAACACATTTTGCCCCCCCCCCATTTGCCCCCAATATAAAACATGCTTACAGAAAAAATGTATGAAGGAAATTCACAAATTCATGTCATGCATAAAAAATAAGGAAAATCATGTTTTGGATCCTAAAGATGCTGAAGACTCTTTTGTTTTTGCTTGACAGGTGGTAACCTGTCCCCCCTCATAAAATGTAAGGCTTCCCTAGTGCCCCCCCCCCCCCCCCCAACAACAAACATCCTAGCTATGCCACTGGTAACTCTATGGACACTATTACATGAGAGCATGGCACTCAGAGGGTTAATGACTTTGTGTCTATGGACAAGAGGCTACAAAACATAATCCAATTACATTGCATTGATGTGAATTCAGGATATGAGCGATGACACTTTCTATTTGAAATTTCTCCTGAAAAAAGGTCCTGGCCAGATTGAGCACGTTTGTTTGGAGAAGAGCCAAGATGATTCATTGTATTTGTGTGTGTGTGTGTGTGTGTTTGTGTGCACTGTGCATGTGCATGTTTATTTACATCTTATCAAAATATGGTTATGAAAAATTGAGCTTCTTGGCATTTTTTGCAGGAAACCTAAGGTAGTATTAACAAGAAGGCAAATGATATCCATGCCTTATGCAACAAACATATCTAATAAAAGAGCTCCAACCTTGTTGTTAGTTAGTTATTATTAAGCCACATTATATAACTTGATCTCAAAGCCAAGCAAGAAACATTGTTTGATCATATCAAAGTTTATGAATAAGTTGATCATGTGTGTAAACATGTGATCCTGTTTTCATATTGGCATACATGAATTGATTAATAATATGAGCAACTTGCATAATTTAATCCATATGACTCCTTTTCAGTACAATCTATGCCAGTTTTGTGCAGAATTGCACTGAAATGACTTAGCAATCATTAATGACTTTTCAAATCCAGAAAAATATCAGAACCGTGGAGTAATTAGGTCTGTGGAGTGACTCAGCCACATTTATATAATGCGAACTTTGGCCAGCTTAGAGCTATTTTAGCAGTCACACCAAGAATCTTTGGTCGGCTTAGAGCTATATCAGCAGTCACACCAAGAATGTTTGTCAATACTCAGACTGTCTACCGCACCCATGCATTTCATTGAATAATATGTGTTCTATTTGTCATTATGTTTCAACCAAGACCATTCCTGTATATTCCTGACGTAACTGTTTAAACACATTCCTCCTCTTTGAGATGGTGATTCCTAGTAAGCAGTTAGCAACATGGTTACTTATCCACCACTGACGTCAAATCAAAATGAAACTAGTTCATGACAGTAAATGGACTAAATTCTATAGAATGTAAACATCATCTATAGAAGTAAAAAATACCAGAAATATAATAACTTAATTATAAACTTTTTTGTTTTGTTGAATGTACATAAATCATTGAACATTAACAATGTGTTACCAAATACCTTTGTTTTATGTCTTTAAACATAAACAACTTAATCTATAAAGTGGACGAATGAATGTATGTTGATATTAAATGCTCTCTTTCTCCCTTTCATCTGCAGGTTTAGCATTGGATAACAGGGAAGAGGATTCAAGAGAAGGAAACACACACTTTGCAGGCACCCCTTGTCTGCATGTAAGTATGCTATTTATTTAAGGTTTTCTTCTAAACTTGATGTATACCTAGGAAAATAGGAATGCGGCTATTTTCCAAGTTTGCATGCAATAAAATAGCGCTGTCAAATCTAATTTGTATTTTATTGATAATTCTTGGCCTGGGATGACGTGCTCTTAAAAATAGCTACATTGTATTTGTTTCTGGAGTATTTGGGGATTTCAGTGTTATAATGATACTTATTCATGTTAGGCACTCTCAGAAACTTATAAATATGAACCCCTTAGTGTGTACAGTACAAGTACTCTTTATTCAGTATCTGTTTTGTACTGATAGGTATTCCAATTATATTTCATTTGATTGATTTGTTTCTAGTTTCTACATGTATGTCTTCACTTCCCTCTTTCAGTTCCTTTCCTTAAGTACTTAATACTTGATCAAGGTGTGTAATATGTTCATTACATGCCAGGCCGGCATCATAGGAGGTCATAGGTTTGAACCTCGGCCGAGTCATACCACATGACAAAAAAATCCTACCAGCCTGGCATTCAGCACAGTCATGTATCAGTCCAAGGTGGCGTTGCATAAAGAGTTGCATTTAATTGATAAGTTACGATTAAGCGCGAGTCTGAAATGTGCAATATGATTCAGCTTAAATGCACATTTTTTCCTGACTTGCAATTAATCTTAACACTTTATGAACTACTCCCCAGTATGTCTAAAGGTACTAGTTATTGGAACTGTTGATTGTGTCTAGATGATAACAATATTGAATATTTATGTAGACGTTCTGCGTTCAACCATCCTGAAATTAATATACAATTTGCTAATACCAGCATCTCCTCCATGAAGGTTATTTGTTTACATACATGCGATATGCTCCACACTAACATACGTGGCAAATATGCTAGTGGCCCAGTCAGCAAGTTATATAATTTGTTCTCAATTTGTGCACTTTGTCCTCTGGCAATGCTAACCAGCACCTTTAATGGAAACACATAATATCCCAAAACGTGCAGTTAATTTACATTATACATACTGTGATGGTATTACATTACCATTATACAGTATGAACTTTGCGCAACACGTATGAACTGATACATTTTATAAGACTGAATTTCAAGAACAATTAGGTACTTTGTAATCCGACAATGCTAACCAGTACCTTTGATAAAAGAAATGATAGCTTCCCATCCGTGCAGCTAATCTGTACATTATACCAAGGAGGTACCTCCTTGATTATACATGTGATGGTACCCCTTGATGATTGATGTATTTCCTCTTTCTATCAGTGTGCGATTGCTGTGCGTGCTGTGAGTAATACAGTCATCATGGCTATCATGGCAGCTACATCAGATAGCTTTCCCATTTATCTCTCTCTAACTTGTTTCTCTCTCTCTAACTCGTTTCTCTCTCTAACTCGTTTTTCTCTCTCTAACTCGTATCTCTGTCTAACTCGTTTCTCTCTCTAACTCATATTTAGAGTATTAGAGTTCATCTATACGTGTGCATACATGAGATTCTCGACTGTACTTGTTCAGTGTATGCATGGTCTACTTGTATTGATCACTGGAGAGCACGTATCTTCTAATCTATTCTTGATTCATCTGTTGCTCACTGTCACATACCCCCTCAAAGATTGTCAATTGAATCAATGTGAATGCATGGAGCATTGAAAGAAAGATTTATAAATTATGCATTTTATATTTTGTATTTTGAATATCAGGTATTTAAATAACATGTATCAAGGAAAAAAATACACGGGGGCGGCGGGCGAATTCGCCCCCGAAATGACAATAGAGCTCCCGAAAATGTGAGTACGGGGGCGACCCCCCCCCCCCCCCCCCCCAAAAAAAAATCGGCATGATCGGATCGTGATCGAATGCCGATCCGATGATCGCTTACAGCATTAGAGCTAAAAAGTAGCCCCTGAAATTAAAAAAAAAGCCCCAGAAATTTGCAGCCCGCAAAATGATAAAAGTAGCCCCCGAAAGTTAGAAATGTAGCCCCGAAAACTTCCATAAAATTAGATAGGGAGCCCCCGAAATATAAATATAAATTGTTCCCCTGACATGTATACAATATAATAGCTGAGTGAATAATGAGTAAAAATCATCATATTGATGATATTAACTTTTAAAAGTCAATATCTTAGTTATAAGAGTGCTTACTGAACATTGTAGAAAACTGTCAGGTTGAGGTGTTGGTAAACATTTATAAACAATCTACAGACTAATGTGAATGATGACATGCAGTACCATCTAGTGTTTTTCTAATGATGGCTAAGTATTGGTAGGGCAGTCTTGTGAAATCTCACTCATACCATTATCAGTGGATTTAAATACAGTCATTTGAAGGCTAGTCAGTGAATTAGTTGCATGATCACAACATCTCAGCCTATTAGTGTGGAAATGTGATCCAGGAACTGCGATATATATTGTTATGATGCATGCCTTCATTCTATTTTAAAAACACCCAATGGCTGGGGTTCAACACATGCCTCAATGAAATGAACAAAGAAAAACATGATACAGAAAGGTCTATTAATAGGTTAATCTATTTACAACAAGTACATGTATGTTTATAGGTTTCAGATGGTCTGTTTTGGTTCAGATTGAGGCGCATCAAAATAAACAACAAACTTTAGTTTACATCCTGATTCCAGTAAGACAATGGTTTTGAATCATTTGCAGAGACAATATAACCTGCTGATATAATCGTTCCTTCCTTCCTTTTATATCTGCATGTCATGTCATGTCATGTTGCCAGATAAAGAGGTTCTATTCAGGGCTACAGAACTCAATTAACCCATTGAAGTTGATTTGATTTTGGTACAACATGCAATCTCCATAGACTCAAGCCCAAGTATTTTGGTAACTAGCTGTGAATGGGTTAACGCATCGTCTACAGGAATAATGTTGTACCAAGTGTGTTGTCTCGTGAACTCACAGTATCTAGGTTGTGGGTTACAAAACAAATATCAAGTCTGTAACAATAGGGAATGCCCTGTAAACCTGAATCCTGCTGCATGTATGTTACTGGAAAGAACAAAGTACGTTGATGTTTACATCCATGTATTGATGTACATGTATGTACATTACATTTGCAATGAATCTGTTCAGACCTTTACAAAAATGACTGGGGCCGGGGAGAATGCAAAGCAGTCTTGAACAGTTTAATGAAAAGAAAAATTTCTGATCAAAATGGATTTTAGTGACTGTAGCTTCTACATTATTATTGAAATTAATCATTATCATACAACCATGCTTGAATGGGAGAAAAAATACTTCATGCATTGACTTAGGCCATGAAAAATAAATTGTTGGATTGGCGTAACCCGCCCGACCCTAAAAATACCGCCGACTCTAAAGGTTTTTTCTTATTTAAATTTTTTTTTTTTTTTTACAATTGCGATATGTGTTATAGATATGTGTATGTGTGTTTTCGTGTATTTGTGCGAATCCTGCGAGAAAAAAAAGAAAAACCCCAAAAAAGAAAAACCCTACCTACCTACCCTAATTTTTGGTTGCCCGTTACTCCAATCCAACAAAAAAAAAATGTTGGCCTTAGGTTGCTGTCTTGTTACATGTAGACTGAATTATGTGTACTGTTAAAGTAATGAGATGTAGATGAAAGGGAAGTCTCTGACTGAAACTGTAACAAAGTTCATTGCCTTTCACACTGACATTGAGGATTTCATGTAGCATTCAGGGGTGCGTAATTTACAAAATCGGGACCAAGACCGATCATGGCCTAGACTGAGACCATTGGTTTGAGCTGTGTAAGCAGGGGGGGGGGGGGGGAGTAAGGAAGTTACCACCGAGACCGATCATGGCCTGGGACACGTATGCACCCAAGGCACCCAAGGCACCCAAGGCACCCCCCTGGCTACTGGCCTGGGTACCGTAATCTCTTATAATCCCCTTCCATTGTCATCTATTGTCTACTCTAAAGATGGTCACGTTCAAGCTGTCCAATGTGCGAGGTCTGTCTGCCAACAAAACACTGGTACCTTTTAACCTCTTTCACATGAAGGGTTGAAGACCTTCAATCTACTTCAGAACTTTACTGACCTAACCATTGATAAAGTTTGAGACCAGTTTAGAAATGGACCATTTTTATCAACAATATCCTAGCTGGTTCACATATAACCTGTTCAATGTATCAGGTCTGTCTGGAAACAAAGCACTGGTACATCATTCTCTTGAAGGGTTAAATGATATAAAACTATTTCAGAGGAACATATATGGCCATTGGCCCAACCAGCTATCTATACAATTTGAGACCAGTTCAGTACTGGGTGATTTAATCAAAAATATCCGATATTTGGAAATGGTTTGATGTTGGAGATATGATTTGAGATTGAATTTTAATTGGAACAAAACAATGTCTGCTTTATCACAAAATATTTTAATGAATTTGAATGGTACTGAACTTTAGAAATTTGTTGCACTATTTCAGTGCAGAAGTGGACAAGCATATAGTAATCCTGTACAAGAAAAGAAACAGGATACTTTCTGTTGATATCTTGCTTTGGTTCACATTGAGTTGGCCTAGTTTTTAAGAAAAAGATATACAACAGTTATTTTCTGCACTGCATGGATTCCAATTGTTCTAATTTGACCCCATTACTATAATGTACATGGAGGCAAAATGTTAACTACTTGTCAGCAGAAAAGGAAAGTAACTTGTTCCTTCAAGTGTTGCCTTGAGCTCTGTTCTGCGACCTGTTTGTTTAATGTAGATCATTAGTGCACAAACATGTGCCCTAATTTATAAGTAGTTGGAGTGAGAAGGTCTGTTTGCTGATGTGATTCAAGTATGTTTCATAGTCCTTTATTTGCCATACCATGTGTGGTTTGGATAAAGGAGTAGAGGAGGGGGAGGGGGGGGGGGGGGGGGGGGTTGGAGGGGAGTAGGGGCCCTAGTTAGGTCTTTACCAGTTTTTTGACATACAATTAGGGGATCTATTAAGTCTCCCACTTCATACCACCAAAGGATGGAGGGGGCAGGAGGGTGCTGGGGGTTTGAGGGAGACATTAGGGCCCCCTAGATACATCTTTGGCACTTTTTGTACATATTATACACTTGTGGGAAGAACTATTTTGTACTCACCCCCCCCCCCCCCCCCCCCCCCCCCCTCTTTATATTATGTGCAATCTACAGCCAACCATATTTACAGATTAAATAATATGGGCACTGTGTACGTGCCATAATGCACGTTTTCTCTTCACTTACCTTTTAAGCCATTCAGGACTGGTCCTGAAACTGCCGAGGCTGTGGTCTATGGTACCGTTGAAATCAAATAACATTGTGTTCAGTGGGTTTACCCCATCAGGACCGAGCTATGCAAAAGCCTCATGAAGTCATTTTCCTTTTTGAATGAGACATGTGCACAGTTGCACCCTAAGGATTGAAGGTACTTTCATAGAAGATTCCACTTATTTTTGCATTATGTATAGACTTTGACAGCTTAGGTTTTTTACATGTTATTCTTGTGATAGTTTCATGGGCTTCCACTATTTATTCTTGTACAGAGCTATTAAATAAAATTTGTAATAAGGGATTGAGTTGCAGTGAGATGTCTAAGGCAAATTAGGATTTTACAGAAAATATGAGAAACTAATTGTTTTTTAATTTTTGCCTAGATGACTACTCTGCTATGATCTGTAATGTGCAGGTCCTTCAATATTGACTATCATTTTATTACACAGGATTTAATGAATTATGCAAGTGGATTTATTAGCAGTTTTCAGCATTTTTTCTTTATTTTCATAATGGAAGAAATGTTGAATTTCCTAGGCTTTGAGGCAGGATCAAGACCCCGTTTACAGTGAGAAAAAGGCAGGAACGGGCCAGGCCCGGGCCAGGCCGCGGCCGAGTTGGCCCCGCAATTTTGTGCGTTTACAGTGCGAGGCCAGGCCGCGGCCTACATTGTAACCTTCCAATATTTTGTCGTAGTGGCGCTCTGCATGTAAACAAACGATTATTTTGGGGGGCGCGCCGGGGGGTCACAGTGTATATCCGGTCGCGCGCGCGCGGGATATTTCCAATGAATCTTTTCCCCAATTCCCTATGTTTATGCATGTTAAATGCACGGCGAACTTTCGAATATCACAGCTGCCCGTACCTAATATAATAATTGATTAATCTTTGTTCTACCCTACAACACGAGAATATGGACGAGGAAGATCGACTTCGTCGACTTTGAGTGCAAAATACCATGAAAGCGTGGGTTCGATTGTTATGGTACGGTGTCATTATCCTATGACGTAATGATCCTTTCACTTCCGGGGTAACAGTTGGCCCCGCAATTGGCCGCGCAATTGGCCCCGGTGTGTTTACAGTGAGAAAAGGCCGGGCCAGGCCGAGGCCGAGACTACCTCCAGAGCTGGTCCAAATGCGCGGCCAGTTTGGCCTCGCAATTGGCCGCGCAATTGGCCCCGGTGCGTTTACAGTGCGGGGCCAGGCCGCGGCCTGGCCGCGGCCTGGCCTGGCCTTTTGCTCACTGTAAACGGGGTCCAAGTGATCACCAAACATCCATGTAATGGCATAACTAGACCCAAACTATGCAGGGTAAGTTAGTTTCACATCGGTGGGGCAAAGAACAGCCTGTGGCAAGGAGAAAATGTCTTTGTCTGGTTTGTATTTGTGTTCCCAAGGATCAGGAGGACTGAGGAGGGCCGGTAGGGGGGGGGGGAGGGGGGGGGGGGACTGCGCCCCCTAGCTACGCCATCATTGCTTCGATTAAAAGTACCCTTGAGTATTGGTATTTCCCGAAGTGCCCCCCGATATTTTTTTGTGAGATAGTGAACTGACTGTCAAATTTGAAAGAACATACAATTTGAAAGAACATACAATTTAAATGACAGAATAAACTTTAATTGATCAAAATCGGTTCAGAAACGGCTGAAATATCCATAAGTATATTTTTATTCAAAAGATTCTTCACCGGCAATCACCGGGGGATATTTAGACTTTTTAGAAACAAAATTTAAAATGCTTAAAGACTACAAGTTGGAAAAAAATCTGAATAGGTTTTTAAAAAGTCGTTGATGATATCTCTATTGAATCATTATTTTAACAAAACATTAAATGCACAATTTTTTTAAATAGCGCCCTCTTGAGTTGTAACGGCTCTTTTTGAATGATAACAGGGGTTTTACTTAGTCGTTTGTAATAGTGTATACTTTTCGAGCACATACACTGTAGGTGAAATTATAACTATTACTTTGTACCGTAATGGTGCAGGTTTTGGTTACTAAAGTTAAGTTTGACCAATACTCAACTATCCCTTTAAGATAGAGCTTTAGAGCATTGCCGCATTTAAACATGGTGTACGTGACATTATGAGTCTTCAACTTTCACCAAGATTTGTAAAGTTTTATTTATCACTTCCCCTCAAACTTCTTGATGAGAAATGGCTGGTTGCCAGTGTTTTCAGAGAACTGTTCACAATTTTCATTCAAAACAAAAAAGAAAAAACATCTGTGGAAATGCCTTTTTTCAGTAGTTCTTCAACTTTCGATTTTTTCCAGGACAAATCTGGTAGTGTTAATATCCGCAAGGCTGAAGATGGCTGAACATGTAGAGGGGAGGGGAGCTCAACCCAAGCTAATTAAATGGTCCCAATAGCAAACTATAGATAGATTAAAAACAATAAATTTGCAATCATCTCTTCAGTATCTCACATAGTACTCCATCTTCAAGTGAGCCCATAAAATCCACTTGAAGAGAGATTTTTTGAGATTTAAGGGCCTGAATGAATCTCTGCTAGTTTAATTTGTGCTATAAAATAAAATAATTGAAAGACAATTAATGTACATACATTTTACAAATATGGTCCGTAAAGTGTGTGCAAATGTTCAGAATTCAAAGTGATTTCAACTAGTAAATGATGCATTCATAAGAACTATAAAACTACATATCAATACAAAATACATTATTACAATGCACATTAAATACATGTTTTTAATTCTGTGGTATGCAAGTATTAATGTTTATGTATCATGATATTTTAATGCTTGAATATAAATGTGACAACAACAGTAATTCAATGTGCAGAATACACTTTTTTCCTAGTTGGGATAATTAAGTTTCAATATACCTGAAATATTATATTGTTATCAATCAGCATGAACAAGTACTTTTTAGATTTTTAATTTGATTTTTGTTTCCATGCACAATATTTCAATGCCCTTTAAGACAATTTCATGTGACTCTTTCTAAATTTACGCTGTAAGTAATGTCAGTTGCCTGGCAAAGTCATTGTTCAAACGCCTTGAAAAGACTATCCAAAGTCCACTCAAACATCAACAGATTTAGGGTCACATTGTAAAGAAAATAAATCATTCTTGTGTGCATATTACTGCGTCATTGTGCAATGACTGCGGACGGACGTACATATCTTCACACCTTCTTTAAATAATACCTGTCAACCTGTCAAAAGAGTGAGGTAATTTCTAGATCTGGTTTATTTGCTCTCAAAATGGATTGATATTTGACTGGTCAATATAAACAGCGTGACAACTCAACATTTAAAAGGTAATCTTTAAAACAGTACAGGAAGTAAAACTCTCTTTGATAACATTTGCAATATTTTATAATCAAGAAATGTAATTATGTTCACTCTCTAAAAATAAACACACTTGAACAGATCTATAAATCAGTAACAAGATCTTGTAGATATTTGTTTAATTATCTAATGATGTAAACATTTATTTATGAATTTATTTTGGCCTACCCAATGTTTCTTGTTATATTGATGTCATATGTTTTTTTACCTTGTAAACTGACTATGATTGCTTGTAGATTTTTTTTTACACACTACTCCATTGAAGAGAATTGAATTGATAGCTTGGGATCAAAGTCATAGGCGCCGGAAGTGGGGGGGCAGGGGGGGCGGCCGCCCCCCCAATCCAAAAAGTGGGGGGGCAAAACGCGTTTTTGCCCCCCCAAAAAGCCCCCCCCCCCCTCAAAAAAAAAAGAAAGAAAAAAGAAAGAAAAAGGAAAAGAACAAATTAAATGTATCAGATTATTTGTTAATTCTAACGTTTAAAAACTGAGTTATTCATCCATTTAAAATTTTCGCTGCGCGCTTCGCGCGCAAACAAATTATCTCAGTTTGTTGTGTAACTTGCATTTGGTACGTCTGGGATGGGTTTTTCTGTACCAGTCCACGTATTTCCTGTGTAGGCTGTTATTGCTCTGCTGTTTGTGTGACGTGCACCAAATCGCACCATTACAAGTAAATAAATGCAAACTCTTCCCCGTGGGAGGGGGATACCCCTCCCAAACCCTCCTCTGCCCTCCTCTGCCCCAGCCCTCGGTCGCTTCGCTCCCTCGGGACTCATTTTTAGTTGTAAGCTATGATGTTGGATCATACAAATGTGACATGTTTATGTTTTTTATGCACCATATTGCAACATTTCAAGTATATACAGGCCAAATCTTCTCCGTGGGAGGGGGATACCCCCTCCCAACCCCCTGGCTCTGCCCCAGCCCTCAGTCACTTCGCTACCTCGGGACTCATTCTTGGCTGTAAGCTATGTTGTTGGATCATACATAATGTGGCATATGGTTTATGTTTTATGCACCAGATTGCACCATTTCAAATATGAAAATGCAAATTCTTCCCCGTGGGAGGGGGATACCCCCTCCCAAACCCTCCCCTCTGGCTCTGCCCCAGCGCTCCCTCGGGACTCATTTTTAGCTGAAAGTTATGATGTTGGATCATACAAATGTGGCATATGGTTTATGTTTTATGCCCCAGATTGCACCATTTCAAGTATAAAAATGAAAAATCTTCCCCGTCGGAGGGGAATACCCCCTCCCAAACCCTCCCCTCTGGCTCTGCCCCAGCCCTCGGTCGCTTCGCTCCCTCGGGACTCATTTTTAGCTGAAAGTTATGATGTTGGATCATACATGATTTATGTTTTTATGCCCCAGATTGCACCATTTCAAGTATAAAAATGCAAAATCTTCCCCGTGGGAGGGGGATACCCCCTCCCAAACCCTCCCCTCTGGCTCTGCCCCAGCCCTCGGTCGCTTCGCTCCCTCGGGACTCATTTTTAGCTGAAAGTTATGATGTTGGATCATACAAATGTGGCATATGATTTATGTTTTTATGCCCCAGATTGCACCATTTCAAGTATAAAAATGCAAAATCTTCCCCGTGGGAGGGGGATACCCCTCCCAAACCCTCCCCTCTGGCTCTGCCCCAGCGCTCCCTCGGGACTCATTTTTAGCTGAAAGTTATGATGTTGGATCATACAAATGTGACATGTTTATGTTTTTTATGCACCATATTGCACCATTTCAAGTATATACAGGCCAAATCTTCTCCGTGGGAGGGGGATACCCCCTCCCAACCCCCTGGCTCTGCCCCAGCCCTCAGTCACTTCGCTACCTCGGGACTCATTCTTGGCTGTAAGCTATGTTGTTGGATCATACATAATGTGGCATATGGTTTATGTTTTATGCACCAGATTGCACCATTTCAAATATGAAAATGCAAATTCTTCCCCGTGGGAGGGGGATACCCCCTCCCAAACCCTCCCCTCTGGCTCTGCCCCAGCGCTCCCTCGGGACTCATTTTTAGCTGAAAGTTATGATGTTGGATCATACAAATGTGGCATATGGTTTATGTTTTATGCCCCAGATTGCACCATTTCAAGTATAAAAATGAAAAATCTTCCCCGTCGGAGGGGAATACCCCCTCCCAAACCCTCCCCTCTGGCTCTGCCCCAGCCCTCGGTCGCTTCGCTCCCTCGGGACTCATTTTTAGCTGAAAGTTATGATGTTGGATCATACATGATTTATGTTTTTATGCCCCAGATTGCACCATTTCAAGTATAAAAATGCAAAATCTTCCCCGTGGGAGGGGGATACCCCCTCCCAAACCCTCCCCTCTGGCTCTGCCCCAGCCCTCGGTCGCTTCGCTCCCTCGGGACTCATTTTTAGCTGAAAGTTATGATGTTGGATCATACAAATGTGGCATATGATTTATGTTTTTATGCCCCAGATTGCACCATTTCAAGTATAAAAATGCAAAATCTTCACCGTGGGAGGGGGATATCCCTCCCAAACCCTCCCCCTCTGGCTCTGCCCCAGCCCTCGGTCGCTTCGCTCCCTCAGGACTCATTTTTAGCTGTAAGCTATGATGTTGGATCATACAAATGTGGCATATGATTTATGTTTTTATGCCCCAGATTGCACCATTTCAAGTATAAAAATGCAAAATCTTCCCCGTGGGAGGGGGATACCCCTCCCAAACCCTCCCCCTCTGGCTCTGCCCCAGCCCTCGGTCGCTTCGTTCCCTCAGGACTCATTTTTAGCTGTAAGCTATGATGTTGGATCATACAAATGTGGCATATGGTTTATGTTTTTTATGCCCCAGATTGCATCATTTCAAGTATAAAAATGCAAAATCTTCCCCTGGCTCTTCCACAGCCCTCGGTCGCTTCGTTCCCTCGGGACTCATTTTTTGCTGTAAGCTATGTTGTTGGATCATGTTTTTATGCACCAGATTGCACAATTTCAAGTCCAAAAATGCAAAAGCTCCCTTGAACGTGGGGTGGGGGGGGGGGGGGGGGGGGGGGGATTGGCAACCCTGTCAGTGTGGTCGGGCATGAGCCCCTAAACACATACATCTTGAGCCCCCTTCGGGTTTTGCCCCCCCAATCCAAAACTGCTTCCGGCGCGCCTGATCAAAGTAGAACCCTTTTGTAATGTGACAATTAGCTATAAATAGTGACAATTGGCTAGCCATTTTTGATAACATACCCTGGGATTTTATGCCTGAACAAAGTTATATTAGAATATTGATTTGTTGTTTTGGTCCCCTGCTGTGATCTATTTTGTATATGAATGCAATAACGTTGGGGTTAACAGAGGTTCTGGTAGTTATATTTAAAAGGCGCGTGCTGTAGTTCAAATGTAAACAGGCTTACAATGTTGTACTTGTATGAACTAATGTGTCGGGAAATGGCAAATGAATAAAGTAATTTGTACATTTTATTTGATTTTGAAGTACATGTAGAGATTTGGATGGTTAGAAAAACAAGTACACTAAAGTCAAACCTGTGTATAGTGAACAGATAAGGAAAAAGAAAAGTGACCACTGAAAACTGGTGACCTCTATCTATAGACAGGTTCCATATCACTGTTTTTCTCAGCAGGGAATCACTTGTGGTGGCCATTATAGACAGGTTGGCTGCTCTAGACAGATGGCCACTGCAGAGACAGGATTGGCTGTATATTAAACCCATTGTTTAAATTTGATTTTGGTATAAGATCTATGCATTCCCAATATACTCTATCCAGAGTAAATGTCTCAACCAGTCGGACTCAACAGGTTCAATCGCAATTCAACTAATACGCACACATTGTATTATCACTAATTCATTTACATGTGAATCCACTGTCGGTTAATGAACTCTGGAGCAACTGATGCTCAGGGTTTAACCCTCTGAGTAGCCAGCCTGTAGAAGGTCATAGAGTTATCATGCCTTTGGTATGAAAGACTGATGCTAAGGGTTTAACCCGCTGAGTAGCCAGCCTGTAGAAGGTCATAGAGTTATCATGCCTTTGGTATGAAAGACTGATGCTAAGGGTTTAACCCTCTGAGTAGCCAGCCTGTAGAAGGTCATAGAGTTATCATGCCTTTGGTATGAAAGACTGATGCTAAGGGTTTAACCCTCTGAGTAGCCAGCCTGTAGAAGGTCATAGAGTTATCATGCCTTTGGTATGAAAGACTGATGCTAAGGGTTTAACCCTCTGAGTAGCCAGCCTGTAGAAGGTCATAGAGTTATCAAGACTTTGGTATGAAAGACTGATGCTAAGGGTTTAACCCTCTGAGTAGGCAGCCTGTAGAAGGTCATAGAGTTATCATGCCTTTGGTATGAAAGACATGAAAAGACACCTCTGAATAGCCAGCCTCTAGAAGGTCATGAGTTATCATGCCTTTGGTATGGAAAGACATGGCAAGCCTAAGGGAATATTTTTGCTAGGACTCTTGGAGCTGTCCATCCCTGGGGGGGCCACTCAACGATATTGCTGTACACACGCGCGACCACAGGTTTTTCAAACCCACCCTAAACAAGTATTATCCATTGGTCAAATTTATACCCTATTCAAGTATTTTCGCGTGCTTTTTTGACAATTTTGCCCCCTAAACAAGTATTACCCCTAAAACATACCCCTAAACAAGGTATACGTCAATTGAACAAGTTTGGAGAAAAAGATACCCTAAACGCGTATTTGTTTAACTCCACAAACATACCCTTTTTTCTGATTTTGGCCTTTTTGACACCCTAAACGCGTGACGCTCCATGATCGGCAAAAAGTACCCTTTTTACGCGTTTTTTTGGTCGCGCGTGTGTACAGCAATATAGTTGAGTGGCCCCCCCGGGTGTCCATCCATGTACGTACTGTTACTGTATACAGCTGGAGTGCGGTCAAGAATACGCCATTCACATGTATTTCCTAATGTATTTGTCTCTGAAGACTTGCCCTAAAAGCTGTGTAGCATTTTTTTGAAAATTGGCTTAACATGTTTGTGACCAGTATGAGTGGGTGGATGGGTTAAGGGCATTGTGGATCTTTGGGAAGATACAGCGGAGAAAATAATAATTTTGCATTCAATGTTTATAGTAGCTAGGTACTTGAAAGCGTGCTGTATTTCTATTATTTTGTCGCTGGAGGGTTAGAGGGAAAGGCATTGATTGAGTGCTTGATTGAGGTCAAGAAAGAAAAGGAAGGACATTGAGGTTGAGGGCAGAGATAAAAACACATTGGAATTCAGTGTTTGTGCCAGTTTGGTACTCTGGTACTTGAACATGCCGGTTTTATTTAGATATATGCTAGCTGCTGCCACAGTTTCAAGTGCCTATCCAGTAAGGTACATTAACAAGCAGTGAATTCTGATTTGTTTCTATCATCATTCCTATCGACCTATATGTCCCAGCTTTCTCATTCTCAACCACTCTTCAGCTCTGCAATCCAAAAGTCCTCTCCAACAATTCTAGAAATAAAGTCATTTTGTCGCAGGCATACATTTTTCACTGCCCAGTGGTATAGTTGAGGGGGCACATGCCCCCATCCCCACTAGTCAATGGTTTTCACCCAAAATAAGGGTAAACTGTTTTTAAAGAAAATATTCAGAAATACATACTCCTCTACCCCCCCCCCCCCCCCTCCCCCTCCTCCCCCCCCCCCCATGTTACATGTTCACCGCTGGACTTTTTATAGTATAATTGCTCTAGTATGGGGGATGTGGTTTGGGGGGGGGGGGGGGATGGGGGGTAGCTGAAACGTCCATTTAGGTAAATCAGACACAGAAAATGCTTCTTGAATCTCAAGTAAGTTGGAAACTTTTTCAGTTTCTTTTCCCTCGGCCTACTTGTTGCCTGACAGATTGCCACTCAAGTTGGCACTAGAAAGGACAAAGTGTATGCAGTGTTATTGTGCGTGTGTGACAGGTAGAAGTAGTACTTAGGTAGAAGTAGAGTCATTTCAAGCCATTGCCTTGCCTTGACTGTGGGTACCTGTAGTAGCATTTCATTAGAGAAATTTGGCCTTCACTTTTGAAGCATTACTTACTTAGTAAATGAATCCCTAATGCACAGCATGAACAATCATGCTAATGTTGATACTCTAATCCAAATCAAAGGTACTTTCACATGGAAAAGTACCGAAAGACCGGATCTAGTAAGATTCTCTGGACGTGGAGTCACGAAATATAAAGGGGAGTTTGATGTTATAAAAAATTGTACACTGTATCGTGTGTCTAGTCTGAAGTTCATCTAGAATTTGAGAGAAAAGCATTGAGTGCATAAAAGATCTCTGTAGATTGTTAGATTGACCTCTCTGTGTATTCCATCCCTTCACACAAATAAGTGCATAATTTATTTTCCTCATGATTTGGCCAGTTTAGAGCTCTGTAAAACATGGTTATTTGTTTATTTACATATTTCCTGGCTAGAGCCATGTCTTTCTACTGTTCTACAGATACATGGAGGCAGCTATTTTAGACTATATGACAGTATACAATATATTGTTGCATGCTTTTACTAGATTAATATATGTTTTGTTAGGACTGTAGAATGTTTCTGTTGCACTACATGCTATGGCTAAAGCTGAGTATGCACATATCCTAATTACAGTGAGCTGCATGTAGATGGGACGGTGGGAGCTGATGCAGGCACGGCTGAGGGCATGCATGCAACTATGCTCTCGTTACCGTGGCAGTGACGTCAATGAACTTCTCTATTAGCCCCGTTCACATGCTGTGAATGAACTTGTCCTCCTTCCCTTCTACTGAAGTTAGCTATGGATCAGGCATGTTCACATGCTATGAATAAACCTCCCCTTCTTCCCTTCTACTATGGTTAGCTATTGTCGTAGGTCACAGATAGGAAAACCCCAATAAAGGAATCGTACAAGGGTCATGTGCGGTGTAGTGCAGTTTATTCACCAAAATCAACGTAAGGAAAACCCTGTAAAAGCAGAAGAATAAAACATCAATAAATACATGTTCAAATAGTACATCATATGTATACATTATACAATATCTGCGGAAGACATTTGCATCTAACGTACAGTACAATGTGAACTTGTGTCATAATATCAAAATAACTAGATATATGACACTATGATATCAAGAGAAATGATTAATCAACGCTCGAAATTGGCGTAGGCCCGATGGCCCGGGGCCAGTAAAAGTTGCGGTCGGGCCCGTAAAAATATGAAAATGCCAAAGTTTGGTGGCCCGATCGGGCCACCAAATGTTTAAACCATAAGAAGACAACATCAAGGAATATGAATCACACGTTTGACACCTCTTAAAAACACTCTAATTGTGATTTAAAATATTTGCAAGAAATGAAAAGGACGGACATAAAAAGTCGCAAGCGCACTTGCGCTAGTAACTAGTTGAATGAATCTTTATTTAGGCCTACAAATATGTGCTATTTCCTCCTATGAACACTCCCCCTTGAATTATCTACTTCTTGATTGATAAATCATGGTAAAATTTAACAATTTCCGGAGGTGTGTAATCACTAAAAGCAAAAGCATGCTGCTGCCATTTTCTTAATTTCACACACACCCCCTGGAAGCCTTTGCAACATGTGGAATATAACTATAGATCAACCAATCCACAGAGGGAGTGTGTGTGCATGCTAAGACCTACCAAAACACATGTCTAGATTTTCACATTCATTCATATTGCACAGTGCAGGGTGTGCTTTGCGATATCGTCTGTGATACCGTTAATTAAGGGGAATAATTTCATCTTTCAGATCATTATTTATATTTTTGAAGGTATTAGAAGGAATCATTTTTACAAGGTAGAGACTTGTGACCACTTCGAATTATTTTAGCTTTTAAAATAACAAAGATTTAAGTGATTTCATTTCCCGTTTTGCCAATTTATTTTAGCTATGCTCAGTCCCATGTGTGTTTTTTTGTGTTAGTGATTTTATGGACCATAAAATAACGAAATCATACATGGAAAAGGGCATAGTTTCATCAGTTGATCACTCTTTTAGTGAAACTGCTTGATTCTAGGTTTGGTTTTGATTATTCACTGATGGTTTTCTGTAATGATGGTGGTAATTTTAACACATAACTTCCATAATTTACCAATTAATGACCGAGTAGTCATGGCTCATGACATGTTTTTCTTTGTTTGTAAATTTTTATTTTCGGGCCACCAGAAAAAGATAATTAAGAGCATTGGAATAACAAATGAAGGCTAAATATTGCCCAGTACCTTGAAACTATGAATAATGGTTATTGTATTAATTTTACTTTTGTTTTTCCTTATTTTATTCGGGCCAGTAGATTTTCGTTTCGGGCCACCAAAATTGGAAAAATACTAATTTTACTGGCCCGACCGGGCCACCAGCAAAAAAAGTTAATTTCGAGCGTTGGATTAATAAAAGGTAAATTCATTCAGTATAATTTCCACACATCTGTTAGAATCGCTGACAAGTTTAAAATACTTAATATACATACATCATCGCATATATCCATCAAATCCTCCAACTGTCAGACCTCATGGGAACAAAGTCAATCTCTACATGACCTACAAACACCCCTTATTTGTATCCCTATTCTAACCAACTTCACCCATTACCCTCTGGTAATATAAACTCCCTAAGTTCTGAATGGAAATTAATCTGAATAAAAATCCTAACAAGAATCAATTATCTAAATAACATTTGAACTCAATCAAATACAATTTGTCATACTAAAATTCTGACTATGAGCTAAAGTAATCTTATAAGTGCACTTTCAAATGCTGAAGTATTTCTCATTACCTAAGCATTATACAAAAGAAGTACATTTTCAAAGCAAGGTGCACATATTAATGACTGAGTATTTTCTTGCACTCTATAAAATTACACCAAACTCAGAGTAGTTTTGTACTCAGCTAATTACAAAACATGGTATACATTTGTACAACAGTATTGAACATGATATACAATATTAAACAACATGATATTATTTCATTAAACAGACAACACTTGGTCTAGAAATATTCACAGTTTATGCAAGCAATCTCTTGAATGTAACATCTCAAATGAATTATTGATTTATTGATCAGCCCTGTTCACAAAATGTGAATAAACTTGCTCTTCCCTTTTACTGTACTAGTAAGCTATGGTTCAGTCCTGTTCACATGCTGCAAATAAATTTGCCTCCTTCCCTTCTAATGTACATGGATAGTTAATTATGGATCAGCCCTGTTC
This sequence comes from Echinarachnius parma, assembly GCA_037951105.1. NCBI lineage: Eukaryota > Metazoa > Echinodermata > Echinoidea > Clypeasteroida > Echinarachniidae > Echinarachnius > Echinarachnius parma. The sequence continues at coordinate 50,793 of JBAMJV010006133.1, forward strand.
ACATGCTGTGAATAAACTGGGTCTTCTTTCCTTCTACTGTAGCTAGCTATGATTCAGTCCTGTTCACATGCTGCAAATAAACCTCCCCTTCTTCCCTTCTACTGTCGCTAGCTATTGATCAGCCCTGTTCATATGCTGTGAATAAACCTGCCCTTCTTCCCTTCTACTGTAGTAAGCTATGGTTCAGCCCTGTTCACATGCTGCAAATAAACCTCACCTTCTTCCCTTCTACTGTCGCTAGCTACATGTATTGATCAGCCCTGTTCATATGCTGTGAAAACTTGTCCCTTTTCCCTTTTTACTGTAGCTAGCTATGGATCAGTCCTTTTCACATGGTACATGTACAAATAAACTGGGTCTTCTTCCCTTCTACTGTAGTAAGCTATGGTTCAGCCCTGTTCACATGCTGCAAATAAACCTCCCCTTCTTCCCTTCTACTGTAGTTAGCTACATGGTTAAGTCCTGTTCATATGCTTTACATTAACTTGCCCTTCTTCCCTATGGATCAGCCCTGATCACATGCTGTAAATAATTTGCCTTTTCTTCTTCTGTAGTTAGCATAGGTTTAGCCTAGATATGACTTGTTTAGCCATATAATTACAATGTAAATGTTTATGTATGATGATAACTTTTGTACACGTATTCAAGGTGCGTAAGGGATATTTAGATTGCCCATCTTGATATACATTTTTGTTTAAAGAGCATAAATATACCAGCTAGAATACCAGCAATTTGGACTACAAGGTTGAGGAGACCTATTTTGTGCTTACCTGTACACTTCATTATATTGCTTGTTGACAGTTTTTTAAATTCATTAACCCGTTGCTTACAGGAACCGGGTAGGCTATGTACAAAGTCTATGGGGATTTCAGAATCTCGTAGTGAACGGGTTAAATTTAGTTAACTTCAACATTTTCTTTCATCCTAAAATTAATTAAATTTATTTTATATAAGCTGCATCACTTCGGTGATCCCTCGCATATATATCCCAAAGTTGATTTCTATCCTTCGGGTTTATGTCAGGAGGTTTATTATAGCTTCTGACCACACGAGCAATGAAAATTATGGGGTTTCAGGGACGAACGCCGTACTAGGGTTTTCTATAGCTCAGTCGGTAAGAGCACCGGTCTAGCAATCCGGAGGTCTCGGGTTTGAATCCCGTTGGAATCCCATTTTCTTTGCTCTTTTTCAATCACATTATATATATTTCTGGTCAGTTTCTGTATATGTTTGAATCAATTATTTAAAAAAAGCTGCATCACTTCGGTGATCCCTCGCATATATATCCCCAAGTTGATTTCTATCCTTCGGGTTTATGTCAGGTTTATTATAGCTTCTGACCACACAAGCAATGAAAATTAAAGGCTTTCAGGGACAACGCCGTACTAGGGTTTTCTATAGCTCAGTCTGTAAGAGCACCGGTCTAGCAATCCGGAGGTCTCGGGTTCGAATCCCGTTGGAATTCCATTTTCTTTGCTCTTTTTCAATCACATAAATATATTTCTGGTCAGTTTCTCTATATATGTTTGAATTAAATTTATTATAAAGACAATTGCATAATTTGTTATAAAAACTGAAATAACCATTCTATTTTAAAGCTAACAAACAGTTTTTCCCAGTAGGTTCATCTTGAATAAAGTTTGTTTTATTCTATGAAAGATTAATTCTATCATGTGAGATTAAAATCTTGCAGTCTTCACCTCTTTGATGTGTAGGATAATTACAGAATGTGAATGTTTGTTAATCGTTTGTAAATCATAAATCGTGAATGCAGTAAATACATGTAGACCTTATAATATATATAGTCAATTTTTGTTCCCAAGGTATTCAACATGACGTTAGTTTAGCAGCATGGGACTACACCAGGGTTGTGAAGACCTTATATACATGTACTGTATTTGTGTCATATTCACATAAATGTTACTGTAACAGCAAGAAAACCAGTATATGGGACTACATTGCGATCATGAAGACCTTATCGGTACCTCTCCTATTTGTCAGATATTCACAAAATGTGACTGTAACCACAAGAAAACCAGTATGAGGGACTACATCATGTTTGTGAAGACCTTATCTGTACCTCTTCTATTTGTGTGATATTCACATAATGTGACTGTAGCAGCAAGAAAATCAGTATGTGGGACTACATTGCGATCATGAAGACCTTATCTGTACCTCTTGTATTTGTTGGACACCTGCTGCTCGCTATGACGCTCCAATGTTTTTGCTATAAATACACTTTCAGCGAGAATCAAGTTCGCTACTTCTACATTGCATGATCATGTAACTGTTTTGCATAATCTACTTTTTCTTTAACGCCAGGCTTGATGATAGGCCGAAGCAATGCTAGAAATTAACCTTTTTTCCTTGTGGCCTAGTCGGGCAAGTACCGTAAAACTCCGTGTATAAGTCGCACTTGTGTATAAAACGCACCCCCAACTTTCTAAAAAAATAAAAATAATTTTTTTTTTTTTTTTAAGAATTTTTTTTTTTCATGAATATTCATACATTCATGAGGTAGCAATGCTCATTAAATATGCAAAATACTAAATTCATGAATAACTTTTTTGTTGAGAAAAATGTAGAACCACTGTTTAGAAAATTGAATATTAAATGAGTGCTGCTACTCATGAATATCTGAATATTCAATTAGTAGCAGTATTACTGCTTAAAAACTTGCATTTTGTTTTGCTAACCACTATCATTTATGTAGGAAAAAGGTATATTTTGATAAATGTTCCCCCCTTATATCAAGCTCTTGTCATGTCCTAGACCAGTGTAATATGCATTAAACATGACTACAGGGTATCCCCAAAAAAAATTTCTTAAAAAAAAAAATTAAATAAAAAAAAAAAAAAAAAAATGTTTGGGGCTGTACCTGTGTATAAGACGCACCCCCCACTTCGAAAATTTTCCGAAGGAAAAAAAGTGCGTTTTATACACGGAGTTTTACGGTAAAAACAAGATTGTTCAACTCGAGTGGCCCGAAACCTAAATCTGGTGGCCCCAAACAAAGAAAAACATAACAAATTCTGTTTCACTGTAGTACATAATGTTTAATGCTCTTTTTCTTTTATATTATTCAAGGCACTGCATGAACAAGTTACGAACAATAACAAATAAATGAGTACCACTGCAAGAATAGGAAGTTCACAAATTATGTAAAGTAAATTCAAACATGTAAAAAAACTGACCAAAAATATAATACGACTGAAAAAGAGCAAAGAAAATGGGATCCCACTGGAATCCCCTTTTCTTTGCTCTTTTTCAATCAAATTATGTAAAGTAGCGGCATCAATAAACATGTAACATGAACTTTAGATTTAATATATGGGTCATTTTTCTCAGAAAGACTACATACATGATGATTAAAACATATTGTTTTTGCCATAGGTTTGGCCATATGGAAGCACTTGTTATTTAGAGAGTAATTTTGGATTCATTACCCATAATGGTGGTACATGTACATGCAAATGGTTATAAGTGCTGCCTTACTTCATATCTACGCATGATTCTGGAGCTGCTGAGTCAAGGCTCTGTAACGATGTCCATTTACATTTTCCCCGCAAATGGTCATTGATCTGTATAGCTATGCAACAGTGTCCTTTTATATCTTGCTTGCAAATGGTTGCTGACAGACCACCAGTGATGCTCCATGCAATATCAATTTACTTGGAAAATAGCACTCTACATTTGCTTTGTATTGAACTCTGTGAAAATTGACAGACCTTTTTTGATTTTCAGGGGCTTTTTCTGCCATTTTGTCAGAGACTAATCGCCCGGGGTCCCAATTTGTTGTTTTACTGCCATTCACATTATATGCCCAGTGTCCATTTATCTAACCTTTATGGCTGCAAAAATAGTACATGTACCCAACAATGGTCATCATTCATAATTTATATTTTAGCTAATTTACATGTTTGCTCTATTTAATATCTATGTACTTGCCTTCCAAATTATATAAACAGTATCTTTGATCTAGTGGATACTGATCTGTAAAGCTTTATTCTACATATCTACATATTTCCCCCTATTTAACATGGATTATTTTGCTCTAATGGTTGCTAATATATAAATCACTTTCCTAAGCATTTTGCTTGGGAGCATTAATAGGCTTATTTATCTCTTTTTATAATGGCTGTTAAATATCAAATTCTGCAGCAATGTCCATTTACATTTATGTCCTGTAGCCTTGAATGGTTATTACGAAGTATAATGCACTGGATATGGACACATTTATCCTTATAAATACTTCAATGACTGCTGCTGATAAATTTGGTCTATTCAAGGAGGGACTACTACTAGGCTAGGACCGCCTTGGTCTATTTCACATGCATGTATATTTGTAAGTGTATCTGCAGTATGATGAACAAATATAGATTTCTAATGATTTATATACTACCTCATTGGCCTTAAATTGTGTGCCGGTCTAAGCGTTAAAGATCAGTGTTAGATGTGAAGCTCTTTAATTAACATTTTACACAGTTTGTTTTTGCCTTGCCTTTAAAGTTGTTAATTTATAAAATGCCTATATATGATCATGATTCATAATCTCTATTCCTCTGGAGAGCATGCTAGCTGTAAGCATGCAGGCTAATTTACATCCAAGTAGGTACCTTTTTATATGCATATTTAGCAGCAATGTGATTTAAATGTCCTGCTGATGGATATAAATGTTAGGGCATCAATCTCTTTTGAACCCAAGGACCCCAGGATTAAAAGTCAGGCATATTATCTGAATGTCCCTCAGTCATGGGCGTCGATACTTACGTAATACATGTACCTATTCATCAGGGGGGGATGAATGAATAGATCATCCCCCCCCCTGATGAATGGGTATCAATTACAAATCAACGCCCATGCCCTCAGTACTGCCAGGTTACATTACAAATGTGTTTGTGATAAAATGTATTGCCCTGATTTCTCATTAATTAGTTAATTTTAGCCTTGGGTTAAAACCTGCCATTCATTTGCTAAATGACAAACATGAAAAACAGTCTGTTGAATTTAACTGATTTGTTGAAATACCAGAATGTTAGATTTAACTCTCTTGATATAGAATTCTAGCCATTGGCCTTGTCACAGATCTGGGATTAGGGAGAGTTTGAATCTACATTAGATATGAAGCTGTTTGAACTTGTATTTAAGCTCAATATTGGCTGCAAGGGACTGGGTGTTCTATTCTGGATCCCCTTCCTTTGTCCTGTATTCTATAGTTTGCTTAACCCATTAGTGACTGATTGATATTCACAGGTAGCATTGCATTCTCCATTCACCCAAGCCTGAGTGTTTTTTGAACCAGTCCTGAACAGGTTAAATGTTGGCCTTTTCTGCTACTTTGATCAATGCACTCAAGATTGACTCGCCTGCATTATAAGTACCATAACCATGTAATGTGTGAAATATCCCATTAGCCCTTTTATAGCGGTGTTCTGAGGGGGTTAATATCTACAATAGATACATGAGCAGCTTGTATGGGGTCAAAGTAAAGTAGTGCTTTCTGCTGAGTTATGGCTTTCATTGTGACAAATTTCCTTTATATAGCTCTTGATAGAGCTTCATTGGCAGTGAAGGGAGCCACATGTGCTTGGTAACTATGCTGTACATGCTTCTACTCTTTAATGCAAGTGGCAATCAAATGTATGATGGCAGGGGCTAGCAGCCCTTTCTCCATGAAAAATAGTCATCCTTAATCAGATTAAATTGTAAACTTTAGAAAGAAAAGGGGACACTTTTTTTTTCTTCAGGGATAATTGTGTTTAAAGTCTTAGAGCATTGTAGAAACTGAATGTAGCTTTCCTATATTTGTAATTAATATATCAAAATTATTATCTTAAAATTTGGCATCACATAGAGGAGGTTCTGACCCAGGCCTTAAATTTACTGAACCCCCTTCTCACTCAACGAAATAAAAACTTTTAATGCAAAGCCTTTCCTCTACATGTATAAATCATAATTTGTATAACATCTAGGCAGTTATGGGTTCCACATGTGTTTGGTATGCTATGCATGCTTCTAGTCCCAAATGCAATGAAGGTTCCTATTTATGTGCAATACCAGGGTCCAGGGGTCCTTTGCAGAAAATTCATAGTAAATATTATAAATCAAAACTCAGACCAATCATAAATATTTATCGCTACTTTTGAGTTTATTTTTCTCTATAAATTATATCACATGTCTCATAGCAGTTATGGGTACTGCATGTTCTGGGTATGCTATGTATGGTCTTAGAGGAATATACTTTTTTAAGCATAAAACATTGAGAAAACATGGAACCCCCAGTAGAAAATGAGTGTTACTCTTAATTAGTTTAAAGCTTATGTTATGTTCATCTTCATGCAATCAATTAATTGAATTCCGGTATCTCTGATGCAGATAAAAACCTCAGTTTACATCCGTGGACAATATGAGATGTACGAATAACTAGGAGTATGAGTTGACCTTATGTTAGAATCTCAGCCAATGGCTATTTCTTATTAACCCGTTCCCTTCGAGATTCTGAAATTGCCATAGACTTTGTACATAGCCCACTCGATTCCCATAAGCAATGGGTCAAGACTCATTTTTCATGTTTGTGTTTGATCAGTATTCATGGCACAGGAAGTAATTCCCCTTTAAACGCAGGAAGTGTGTTATCCTGGGAAGTATTTTACCCCTAAGCCTACAAATTATATGAACAATGTGTGACGCACATATTACTGGGAGTTAGTACGAGCAGAACATACTGTAAGATTATGGTGTGTGGGCAATCCATGCTTTATGCGGGAGAAAGATGCTGTGTTTGTCAACAGTGCTTACCCCCACACACGCAGCCAGCCAAATGCATGGTGAAATGTTTTATCGCGGTGACGTCAGCCACAAATTGAATCGGTAGGGAGCACGGGGCTTTGGTTTAAACAAGAGATGGAGGAAAGGCAAAGTATTTGTGATTGGGAAATAGAGAGAAAACACTGACTTCCTTTCTAAATGTAGCTCAGCAGGTGAGTCTAATACAGCAGGGGCCCGTCACATTGAGGCAATTAATTCACACCGACTTAAGAAATCTGGGGCTGTTGTTGCAAGCAAAGTGTTGTTCAAGCAGAGAAGATCTGGATTCTGGAAAAGTGCACATGTATGGGAAACTGACAGTCTTAGACAAACCTGCAGTATTATACACTGTCGATACATGATGTGAGATGGTACATTGACGTAAGGCAAATCAAGCATTGGTTAATTGTTGATTGTACAATAATTGTGTCTATAGAAGCAGCTGGGAAATGGTTTCTTTATTATCATGAAGGGCTTATATTTTGTTTTTTATATGATGGAGTCATTTGTACAAATAGATAATTGTGATTACCGTATTTGTCGGTGTATTAACCGCCCCTTTTTTCTCCAAAAAAAAGCTCCAAAATGGGGGGAGCGGTTAATACACGGAGATAGGAAAATTGTACACGCAAATTGACTAGCCAGCGCCGGGCCCTAATACGATGCGGTTAATACATGGAGATAAGATTCACAAGTGACCAAAGTCCACCTCAGCAAGGCATTAATACTCATACGATGCACTGAAAATACAAGCATATTCCCCCCAAAACAAGTCATGCAGTGTCTTTTATGTTTCTCTTTTACCTCTTCCTAAATATTGCTTGTTGTTGCTGCGAAAGCGGCTTGGAAGATTCACGATCATTGCTTCGATCTTAGTACGAATCCTAAATATAACATGCACCCGCGCGGCTGGCGCTTGCACTTGGCCGCGCCGAGCAGGCGGGGATTCTCTTTCCCGACGCGACACGCGCGACCCCCGGCCGCCGATGCTCCAATACAGCCCGCCATATCACTCATATACTTGCAGGTTATCAGGTCTATTTTGTTACCCGAGATCCATCCGCCGGGGATTTCCCCAATTCCCGGCGGATGGATCTCGCGTAACAAAAATAGACCCAAAACCTTCACGCAAGGTGTACGAGTGATATGGCGGGCTGTACCGATAGAGGGCGGACTGGATGTCAACGTTTGAGAATCGTTTCATCCATGTCGATGCCGTATTACTCGCTATTATTACTTACTATTTCTGAAACAGTTTTCAAGAGTAGATTCAACATAATTTGAACTAGAAAGAAGGAATAACATTAAGGTACAGTTTTTTTTAAATCTCCGTTCTGATTGTTTTATTGGTGAAATCTTCGTTTTGTTGTCTAACGTTTTATGTAGTCCCATGTGTAGTGATCCGTGTGGCAAATTATTCAACAGAAGTTATAGATTCTTCTGCTGTGAAGAAGGCCTGATAATTTTCTTTATTTACATCGGAGACTTCAGTAAATAAAACAAAATTCATAGGCAAAATTCTCTGATAGATAAGCTATTTTTGGTACCTTTCCTAAGAAAATGCTGACCATCTAAAGACTAAAAATCAAGAATTATACTATCAAATTTTTTTTTTTTTCATGGAAAAACGGCCAAAGTTGGGGGTGCGGTTAATACATCGGAGCGGGTAATACACCGACAAATACGGTAGACCTGCTGAAAAAACAATAAAACTACTATTAAGAAAATGGGTGATACTTGTAATCATATCTTCAAAAAAATTCCTTGTTAATCAATGGCTTAGGTATAATTTTTAAAGGCATATTTTGTATATTAGAGTTATTTCTAAAATGCTAAGCAGCTATATCTTTGCATATCATTTGAAAATACTTATAATATGATAGCTTTCTTTCTCATTTTATCAGGATCTAGAGTTAAGACAAATCTACTGATCTTGTTATTCCATCATGATATTTGAATACATTTCAGTAAAAAAATGAAACTACATGTCATGTTGTTATTATACTAAGCCAAGTTGTACACATGTGTGTATTGTGGACGTGCTTAGTTGCGAATCTAGTATACATATTTTGACATTTGAATGAACACGCAATCCAATGTTTATACAGTGTATGTACCAAAATCTTGTTTACATTGATCTCTGATAATAATAATAATGTAAAATGTTTGTGCCTTGACATAAATTGGCCTTGCATCTAGACGTTTGCTAGGAAATTAAAATGGCAGTTGTCTGTACAATGTATGTAAGAACGTTTACTTGTAATTTTAATATACATGGTTTATATTGTCATTGGCTCAAATTATAATTCCAGAGTTCAATCTAAAATACGGTACAGATTAAAGGGGTAGTTTAGTTTTGGTAGAGAGGGCGCTGCACATCACAATTTTTTTGTGAGGTAATGACAAACTGAGTTTCGAATTTGAGAGAACATGCAATTTTAATGGCAGAATAAACTTTATTTGGTCAAAATCGACCCAGAAACGGCTGAAATATCAATAAATATATCTGATCTTATAATTATTTGGGGCCCAAATAATTAGATGATTTTTATAAAAAAATTTAAAAATGCTTGCACTGTTTCAAAAATTTTCAAAAGCGTTTTTTAAATAGTTCTTGATGATCTCGATATTTAATCATTATATCAATAAAACATCACTATGCATAATTTTGTATGAAAAATGGTTGAAACCAATGCCTTTTTAAAAAGTGCCCTCTTGTGTTTTAATGGCTCTTTTTGAATGATAACAGGCTTTTTACTTTGTCGTTTGTAATTTTGTATACCTTACGAGCATGGTTGAGTTATAACTATTAGTTTATAATGTTACTGTGCATGTTTTGGCTACTAAAGTTCAGCCTTACCAAAACTAAACTACCCCTTTAAATGTAATGCACTATATTTCAATCCATGGGTTAAAGGGAGTGTCGGCCTTTTCAATTAAATCTCAATTCAATTTCATTTATTTGCAAGCCAAATTTCAAAAGTTGTGAGGTTATTGTCTTATATGAAAGAAAATGTCAGTAAACAGCTTGCCTGAAAACAAAATTAGGGCTTGAAATCTCCTTTTCGTGGAGTTATAGACATCAAAATAACGACGGACCGTCATTTTATATTGTATTACAAGTCTTCTCTCGTGCAACATTTTGCTCACGATAGCTGCCGGCGTATTGCGGCGAGCCCCCTGTGGCTGTGCGTGAACCGCGCATAGATTGTGACTAAGCGAATACTAATCAAAATAACTAAGACTCCTAAAACTGACTATGTAATTGTTAATTCTCCATTTCGAGACCCTTTTCGTGGCATTATGGGGATGGTGTGGCACGATCGGATGGACGCTAGACTTCAAATCTAGAGGTCGTGGGTTCAAACCCGGTTGATGTCTCATCATTTATGTCCTTCAGCAAGACATTTAATCCGTATTGCTGCTCTCTACCCAGGAGTATTTATAAATGGGTACCTGGTTTGGTGTTAATTAGCCTGGGCGCTATCATATGGCTGCCATTGGCTAGTATGCTCCCCGGGGAGTTGAGATGGTGTACAAGATAATTGTGCGAGTTTGAACTGTACCAGTAACGACCAGGGTAATAATACAGCGCATAGGGACGTGCATTTGCAATGTGATATGCGCTATATAAAAACTGTGTATTATTATTATTATTACCTTTAAAAAATGTAATCTATACAATAAATAAATACCTTTACAAGAATAGCTACAATATTGTTGTAATATTATGCTAAATCAGTTAAACACATTTATTGGCCGATATTATAGTTCAATGAAGGGATGATTTGTAAAAGGCGGACACTCCCTTTAAAGGGGTAGTACAGTTTTGGTAAGGCTGAGCTTTAGTAACCAAAACCTGCACAATAACATGACAAACTAATAATTATAACTCCACCATGCTCGAAAGGTGTAGAAAATTACAAACGACTGAGTAAAAAGCCTGTTATCAATATAAAAAAGAGCCATTAAAACACAAGAGGGCGCTCTCTTTAAAAGCATTGGTTTCAACCATTTTTCATACAAAATTATGCATGTGATGTTTTGTTGAAATAATGATTAAATAGAGATCATCAACAACTATTTTAAAACCTCTTTTGAAAATTGTTGAAAAAGTGTAAACATTTTTTTCATTTTTCAGAAATTTATTCCGATCGGATATATTTATTGATATTTCATCTGTTTCTGAACAGATTTTTATCAAATAAAGTTTATTCTGCCATTAAAATTACATGCTCTTTCAAATTTTACACTCAGTTTTTCATTGTCTCACAAATTTTTTTTTTGTGCAGCGCCCTCTATACCAAAACCGAACTTCCCCTTAAAGTTAAGTCTACACACACGCGCACACACGCACACACGCACACACGCATGCACACACACACATACTTGTAAGCACCTGCAAACGGGGACTCTTTACTCTTTACCTGGAAAATGGGGACTCGCGAAAAACAAAGGATAGGGGGGTTCCTCATGCAGCTAATGCACATCTAGGCCAGGGGGGGGGGGGTTTCCAGGTAATATCACATGAGGGCGGTATAGTAGTTTTCTTGCCGATCACGACACACGCACGATGTAAACCACACACTCCGATACACACGAAAATTTTACATTTACATTCCAATCGGGGATGAGCTTCAGAACGGGCAGCAGTTCAATTAGTTACATTCTAAACATGGACAAGCAGTACTTTCTCATTGTAATTCCAACCGCGGACGTCCGCAGTTGTTGTGTGTCCGCGATTAGATGGTGTTTTGTCACATGTATGTCCGCGATTTGGGGGTGTTTACAAACACACACACACGCACAAACGCATATATTGTTTGCACATACACATGAATGAGCTAATGATGTGTGAAGGCTGGTGTACCAAGGGTGTACCTAGTTTTGTTGAACCCACCACTGCAACCATGCTGACCACTGATATGGACCCTACTAGTACTCTGACAAATGTGAATTATGAATGACTTTCCCACTGAATTATTCAAATCTTAGCATTGGGGTAACCTCCATCAAGCAAAACAAGCATCAACACTGAACAGGCCCAGGGGAGCCAAAGGGTGTGCCCATCACACTCCCAATACAGGGGTTTTGTAGTGCGGTCAAACCTCGGTATAGTGACCACCCAACCCTAAGGAAAACAAGAAAATTGGCTACTGTAGACAGGTCACCTCCAAGGAGGAAATACACAGGGACTGAAAGCAATTTGCCCCATAATTTTAAAAATAGCTGCCTGAAATTACCATAAGGTATTGGCCACCTCTATAGACAGGTTCCATAATACCTTTTCTCTGCAGGAAATCATTTTGGTGGCCACTAATAGACAGGTTGGCTGCTATAGTTATGAGGAGGGGTTTGGCTATGTCTATGCAAGGTACTACCTTTAAGTTGCATACATAATGTGGTTTGAGGTTACTTGGAGTGGTTGCCAAGATGATGGCAAGAGCAGGACATTTTTAACAAATTTTGGTTTCATATTCATGTCTGGAAAAGTTCATGTTTGACTGTATATTTTTTAAACAAGCAATTAGTATTTTCCTTTCTGACACCTAATTTGAGGGCTTTGCGAATGATGTCCAAAGATGCTACCATTATACATAATGTTGTTTTAGGTTATAGCTTCTTGGGTATTTGCTAGAACGGGAAGTTTTAAACAAATGTTGGTTTATGAATGATATTCAAATCCTCGCATAGGGATTTTAACCTCCTTGAGGCAAAATAAGCATTCACACTGAATAGGCCCAAGGGAGCTGTAGGTTGGCCCATCACATGCCCAATACAGGATATTGTACTAGTATATGCACATTTCTAAACCATACATTTTTCTTACTCATTCCTATTTTGAGGGCTTGCAAATTATGTCTACTGTCTTTAACTTACAATCTGTAGTTAGGTTATTGCCTCTTGGAGTATTAGCCAAGATGTTGGCAAGAACAGGAAATTGTTAACAAATTTTGGTTTCATATTCATGTCTGGAAACCACAAGTTCTGCATATCTTGGCTCTCATGCCAGACATGAGAACAATACACTTATTGGACTGTGAGGAGAAACAATGTGACTCATTTCCGAAGTCCAGATCTCATGAAGATGGTAATACATGAAGAAAAATGTGAAAAATCAAAACATTGAGCACATGATAAGGTTTTCAAGACTGCCTACCACAAAAGGGGTATATATCATACATCTCAGGAGAAAATGTAGACACATATGAATTGCAATAACCTGTTTTGTGTCACACACACTAATACTCACAAAAGATATACAATCAGACACAGACATTTAATGTGTGTGCTCACTTGTCACACATTCACATAATTAGCCCATTGATCCAAACAGTCAATGATTTCCAGGTGTAATCCAAGGAAGGAAATGGATCCATCAAGCTGGTCTGGAAGCATTTATGAGGCCGAGGCCTGATAGAGGATACTGCCATCTGGTCACGGGTTGATCGGATACGACCATCTAGTCATTGCTATTAGTGGTGTAGGGTAAGACGGACTGATTGGGTGGTGAGGCACACAATGTATTTCTCTATTTGTACACAGATTCCCCCCTAAGTATGTTTCTTATTGTTTTGGGAAAATGATGGGGGCGGGGGGGGGGGGGGGGGGAGGGGGCACATGTCTCCCCGTAGCTATGCAACTGGTTACTATGAAGGCATAAGCTGGCTCATGTGGTTTACAGATGCCCATTCAACATTATTCCCTTACCTGTCAATAGGATAAAGATAGGAAATTAACTCCACTCAGGCACCCCAAACCTGTTTTCATCAACACCTGTAAAGGATTTCGGCATCTGTATTTCTTTACATTTTTGGATCCACAATTGATTGAATGAATTTTAGGCATCCACATGGAGTTGGCAAAAAAAACCTCACACTTTGTGTATTACTGCATTTCCTATGATAACTCCATCGCACTGAAGAAAGAAACTAAACTGATAGTTAAATGAAAATATTTTGATCTTGAAAGTTCAATATATTGGTACACACCTAATGGTTTGTACATGTAACAGTAATGGTTTACTGCAAGTTCAACTTAAATGTATATCAGCACACATTCTATGTTTATGGAATAACATTTATTCAAACTAATGATTATTTTGGAGATTAAAATATTATTTTGGAAGTTATTACTTATTAATAAATTAAAATATTGAATGGTGTATAAGAGATTATATCATTCAACTTGTGCTGCAATTTGGGATAATAATTCTATTCTGCAAGTTTAACTTATTAGTGTAGGTCTACACAACTAATTCCTTGCATATTTGTGGAATAATATTTTGATCCTGCAAAACCCTCCCCATGTTACACCTCCAAGGTGTTCCTAACAGGAAGGAATTAGTTTGTGTGACTGCACGGCATCAACAGCCTTGTCCTGGTTTAAAGGAACTCTGAAGTGACAGACACTTCCATTCATCAAGTCATTTCTAGCGTTAACTCCATCAAATTTAGGTTTTAGCCATTGGCGGTGTTGACATTATTTAAATGTTTTTTTTTGTTACTGATGTTCTTATCTTTATATCTATATTTAGAACTAGACTAGAGCTCTGCTAGGATTTTGGGTGAAACAAGTTACCATTCATTGTGCATTCTTTGATAGTAATATTTGTTATTAACAATTCTTTTTTCAAATTAAACATATTTTTTAACGTGTTCTGGGCCCCCGTTGCAGAAAGAGATTGTAAGTTACAATTAATTCCAAATCAGATCATGTGTTCTAAATGCACAAATCTTATTAGTTGAAAAGTTTTCTGACTTACAATTAATTGTAACTTACAAGCTATTGTATCTCTTTCTGCAACGGGGCCATGATCTACATTTGGGAAGAAAGTAATCAGTCTGGGTCATGACAAAATAAGCATTTATTTTCAGGCGCTAATTATCAAGTTTTTCTATTGTAAAAAAAAACACCTTTTTACTGAACTCTTGGTTAGTGCAAGGGGTGGGGTTCTAGTTGGCTTTTATTCACTGTCTTTCTTGACGCAAATGTGCAATTAATGCCTCGGGTCCCCACAGAGACGGAACCCAACATATGACTTAACCCATTCAGGACTGCTCCTGAAAATACTCACGCATGGGCCTATGGACATTACATGTTATAGCAAAATCAATCGGTCCTGAATGGGTTAACATTTCACTCTAGAATGTAAAATCCGGTGTTGTCCCATGTCACCAATTAATAACAAAAATACAATGGGAATTGTAAGTAATCAGTGGGCATGCTTTTTACAGGGAAATATTGTCCATGATTAAAATGCAAATGAATTCCCTCTTGGTAACATGTAGCCTAATTGCCTCCAGGTGATCACGTACTGTATGTCTCTTTCTGGAGAGAAAATATCCAACCAGAAGTGAGACGAGGAAAATATTGAGGTCATTAAAAGGCTACAGAAATAGCTGGTTGGCATTCATTAACTGGTTGTATACAGCTGACACACACGTGTGCATCTAGGGGCTTAATTGCTCCCATGTGCACCTACGTCTGTGACAAGTTTTCTGATGATCCTAACAGTTCATTTGCATGCTATACAGGATTGAAGGTGTGAAACTATCATGTTGTTCTTGTTTAAAACAAAACAGTTCTTTTGCATTATATACAGGCTCTACACATATTGAGGTGATATCTGAATCAATCTGTTATTTTGTCCACCTTTCAAGCATATCATATCCTGAGTTCTCGATAGAGTCGCAGTAACCACATAACACCGAACCAGACTATACCTACCGTTACCATGGGCAACAAGCTGCTATTTTACGAATTTGAAAGCATTCATTGATCTATATTGTGTTTAGGTGCTGCATGAATCAAATATGTAAATTTTGTGTCCATTTTTTCATGATTTCTTGCTTTCATATTTCATTCAGGCCATGCCCTGAGCCTGGAGCGCTCCTTCCGCTGACCACCTGACCAGACCACACCAACCGTTACCATAGGCAACAAGCTGCTTTGTTATGTTTGTGAGAGGATCAGAGATATGTTTAGGTGCTGCATACACCAAATGTGTGAATTTCCTTATGTCCATGTTAACATGATTTCTTGCTTTCATCTTCCATCTAGGCCATGCCCCGAGCCTTGGGTGCCCCTTTTCTGAACACCTGACCAGTACACCCTTACATTTACTATGGGCATCAAGCTGCTTTGTCTGAATGCTATGTCCATGTTTTCATGATGTCTTGTTTCCATCTTCCATACAGGCCATGCCCTGAGCCCGGAGCGCTCCTTACTGTGACCACCTGACCAGACCACACCTCCCGTTGCTATGGACAACGAGCTTCCTCGACAGGAGCTGGTCAAGTGCGTGGTGGTGGGTGACAGCGCCGTGGGCAAGACTCGGCTGATCGTTGCCAGGGCAACCAACCAGTCGATGACGCGGTCCCAGCTCTTCCAGACTCACATCCCATCTGTGTGGGCTATTGACCAGTATCGCATGTGTCAAGAGGTGAGGCTTACTTGACCTCTTTGACTTCATTCAAACCGTTACTTGACATATGTGTTCGGTTCACCTTTTCTGAAATACATGCTGTATCATATTACAGACTTCAGATTTATGTGGGACATTGACAAGAGTTGTCAACGTTAACTTCCCTCTAATAGCATAGCTACAGAATACAGGGGGGAGGGGAGCAAGTCTGCCGTAATCTGACAAAAAGAAGCAACTGACAATTTTATGGATAGTCTTTTTACTTGTTTTGGGGTAATTAAGATATATGCTCTAGATACACAATGGTGAACAAATTTAAGTCACCAGACAATCCATTTATGAGAAATTAATAGGTCAAAAGGAAGTAACTGCACAAATATCATCATAAAAACCTCATTTACAAAAAAAACTACTAATTGTCAGACTTTGCTTCCTTTTGTCAGATTACGGCTGAAGTGTCCCGAAACCCCTATTGAAATTATTGTGCCCTTTATAGATCTCCTTTAACCAACTATGGGGGAAATAACAGATAATTGTTTTAACAAAATTAGTGTCAGTTAGGCACACTTTGTATCATATTTCCCTCATACCTAAGGTAAAATGAAATACGAATAATGGCATTGATATCCTAATCCTTTTAATTCAATGCAGGATTTATCATAATTAGCTTTCAGTTTCCATACTAGGGTAACATTATACATCATGATTAACGAGGGATGAACATTTGTTAATGCTTGAAGGCTTTTAACTCTTTCTGTGCATTGATTGGGTGTTGGTTGGCACGTACATTTGTTAATTACAGTGACAACAGTGAATGAATATTTTAGTAATCCCTTTTTTATCTTCTTAATGCTATAATGCAATAGTTGCATAAATATGTGAGTAATCACGCATATTTGAAATGAAAAGGATGTTTTTGTTTTTGCATTTCAAGCAAAAACCTGGGTTCAGATATAATTGAAAGAGCATGGACGTGTAGCACAGCAGAGAGAGAGTTAATGGATGAAGTTGGATGCCTGCCAACGCCATTGATATACAGTTTCAAAACACTTGTTGACATTAGTCACATTACTATGACTGAGGATCTCTAGTTTTGCAATCATTGTTGACAGAGCAACAGATATTATGTCAAAACATATTGTTTTCATAGTTTACTTGTGCTTGTTGGACAAGCAATGCACCACAGGAATCAAAATAAGTGTCAAATATGAAGTTCATATGAACTGTCATTTACTTGACTGCATTTCTTTTCCCCCATGTTTAAATTCATCACAATATTCCAAATACAAAAGTC
The DNA here is from genome assembly GCA_037951105.1 of Echinarachnius parma. Classification (NCBI taxonomy): domain Eukaryota; kingdom Metazoa; phylum Echinodermata; class Echinoidea; order Clypeasteroida; family Echinarachniidae; genus Echinarachnius; species Echinarachnius parma. The sequence goes on from JBAMJV010006133.1 coordinate 68,321, forward strand.
CATGTTGTGTTAACTTTTGTACAACAGATTCAGATATATCTTTATTTAGGATTCTGCATTGCATCATGTACGGATAATTTCATGTAGCTGTGATTATTAAAAAAATTACTCAGTGTTAGCCCATTTTTGTCCCAACTTTTTTTTTCTTCAGAAAAATTAATAGAAGTTCATATGTTATTTAAATATTTTGTACCGGTAAGTGGATTTAATGTGAATTGAATAGCTGACATGTATCTACAAGAACTCTAGAATATCTTGACTAAATCTTCAATTGTCCTCAGGTCCTGGAGAATTCCTGGGAGACCATTGATGGAGTCAACGTCTCCCTGCGCCTCTGGGATACCTTTGGAGACCATGAGAAGGACCGCCAGTTTGCTTACGGCAGGTAGGCATTGTATAACCCTGTTAGTATACATAGGCCCCCAAAGTCTGGGTTTGTGCTAAGTCGGGATAAGGCCCCAAAAGTCTGGGTTTGTGCAAAGTTGGGATAAGGCCCCAAAAGTCTGGGTTTGTGCAATGTCGGGATTAGGTTCTACCCTCTCAATCTGAAGACAATGCAATCCATTTTTTGGAGGATAATTGCCATAGTTAAAGGGGAATTCCACCCCAGAAATGTGATGTTTGCTATAAAATGAAGTGAATATGAAGAGTCATGATCAAAAATCTGAGCCAAAACGGTAGAGCAATAAAAAAGTTATGACAGGATGAACTTTGCTCCGATTTTTAGTATCGTTCGCAATTGCTATCGATCGTGACGTCACTTGCGAGCTGCAGCCATTTTGACTTCTACATGGAAATTTTACAAAATTTAAGTTTTCTTAATAGCAAAGCAAATTTATGAGCTTACAAATTCCAAAGAGGTTGGCCAATCGATATTCTTCTATGAATTCGTGAAAACAAGCAGAGAAAAATTAATTTTAGCAACGAAAATGAGAAATAAGTGTATTTTCATGTACTAAAGCCATGGCGAGTTGCTCGTCAATGATGTTGAATATGGCGGGAATTTTGAAACGATCGCTCATTACTACATGATGTTCAAATAGGTATAACTCCCGTGTTTCTTGTCTGATTTTGATACAATTTTCACCAATTATGCCTCTTATTCTGCTTATTCAAATAACGAATGGTTTTATCAGGCCCGGAATACCCCTTTAAGTAACACATTGCTCGCTGGATATTTTTCTTGACACGCATATTCATAGAGTCCAGGGCTCTACACTTTTTTGTCTGTGGCCCGGTATGGCCATTGAAATAATTCATTCCCCTTATCTGGTGGCCCGAAAGAACAATTTATTGACCAGAAATGTTTATTTCATGAGTAAACTTTGTACTATTCAAAATATCACTCTTTCCTGATCAAACCTGTGATTAATATTATAGATGAAGCATGACATGGAACAAAACAAGATTTTTCAAATTTTGTTAATGTAAGGTTGAAAATCTGCTTGCCCGATCGGGCCACCAAAATATGACTTTTTATACAATTTAGCTGGCCTGAAGTATAATTTAATTGGCCCGGGCCAGTGGGCCAGTGGGCCAGTGCGAGTGTTGAGCCCTGGTAGATTCACTGTTTTTGTTTCTGAACATGGTTATTGTCCAGTAGGGTGAGTGATGCGGTGATTTAAGTAATTGCCAGTTTAAAGTTGATGCCATCGCCATATTTCAGCTATTTGATATAGCCAAATGATTGATAGCCTGAATGGGGAGGTGTAAAAGAGGTGGGAGGTAAGACATATTTCAGGCAGAAGGGGTTAGGGAAAGGTCAAAGTTTTATGCAGAATTTCATCACGATTACATCCCTTCGTAGTGATGTGTGTTTGCCAGTCTGTCTGTCTTTACATCGTTTGTTTGTCTATCAGTTTGTATGTTTGTGAATATTTATTTGTTACATAATGCATTCACTAGTAACATGGGCATAGTATGTCTCTGGCAGATTCCCATTTAGTCTTTTGTGAGACAAATATTGGCTAATTGGCACATTTAGGGAAATAATGAATTTCAATTTGGGGCCACCCCCCCCCCCCCCCCCCCCCCTCCCTCCCGAATGGAAATTTGCTGGTGACACAGAGTAAGAGTAAGGTAGCATACGTCTTGCTATGCACCGAGAGGGTTAGTAGACTGATAGTAAGTAGGTCTCTGGACCTTGTGTTTCTAAGGGTAATGGGAATTTAATGAGATCTTGATGCCTTGGTGATGGCGATGACGACACCTCGGCCGGCGATGAAATCACAATCCGGTCTATGCTCCAAGGCTTGCACTGCCCAGCTCAGGACTGATATGCAATTCAGATTTAGCTTCTCACCCAAGCTGCTATTAGAGCGTGCTGTTTATCAAGTCTTTCCTTAGCACATGTGGCTGCATTCTTAATATAACCCTTTTAGGCATAGCCACAAAGACATCCAGAATGGGGCTTTTGTGGGTTGAGTGGAATAGAACAAATCATATCAAATGTTCAATTTGCTTTGCATTATTAACCCATTTAGGACTAGCCACAAAAACATCCAAGCTTGGTTTTTGATGGGTTAAGTGATAAAACGAATCAAATTATGTTCTTTTTGAGTGGGTAACTTAATCTAATTTAAAGTCGTAATCGAGAATAGTGATTTTGAATCCAGTGAATTTGGCAGCGTGTTCACACACAAAAAATGATCCCGAAACTCTATAAAGAAACGTCGTATAAAGAATCATCGTATGAAGAAACGTCGTATAGAATCATCGTTGGCATTCACACACACAAGAACAAGTATCCCAAAACTACAACGAAACGTCGTATAGGTGCGCAGTTTGCTACTGCGCTTGTGTTGTCTTTTTCTGTCTGCTTTCAGGTCTGGTTTTTCGCGCGCGGTCATGTTAAGCCCCGCCCAGTTATACCGTTCTAGTTCGACCTTGGTTCGACCGTATGTTCACACACAAAACGATCGTGATTCTTTATCGAGTTCTAGTTCGAAACGATGCCCAAACCCCGTTTCGTTATACGATATTTCTTTATACGACGTATCGTTAGTAAGCGTTCATACACACAATTTTATCGTTAAACGGTATAGCTATACCGTTTCAGTATAGCTATACGATGAATTTTTTGTGTGTGAACACGTGGTAGAGCTCAGTGATGTTATATAACTACATTTTCCATCAAGGAATTTTGAAGGACTCCATCTTTATGGATGAGGTACACTGTTGTTGTATTTTTTTTTGGGGGGGGGGGGGGGGGGGTTGGGGCATGTGATCCCAAATAAAATGAGAAAACCTATTCAGAAAATAAAAGTAAGAGTGTACCTCCCAGGGAATAATTTCCTCTCAAAATTTGATTAGCAATTTCAGCCGATGGATACATATTTCAAATGAAATTCTGTACACTTATATGGAAGAAAACTGCTACACAAAAGATATTTTGTATAGCAGTCATGCAAAAATGCATAGCAAATTGTGATTCGATACCAGGAAAATTATTCCCTGCCTCCCAAAATGAGTAGTGTGCCCCCAATAAGTAAGCCCATGCATTGCCACTGGTGAGGAATGTCAATAGTGTCAATAATGGGGGCAATTGCTCTACTACTCCTTGTAGTCCTAGCAAAAAAAAGAAATAAAACAAAACAAAAACTGAAGAGGAAATCCATGTCCAACAAAATGGGGTCAACAGTAAAGCCTGGCCTGACCACAATCAATACTGAACTCCATCCCACATTCTCATATCCTCATCTTTAACCCCTTTGGTAATGACAATGACTTGAAGTTGATGTACATGTATGATTAGTCATTTGATAATTTATTTCAGAATTGCCACAACAATAATCTGGGGTACAGATAAATTTAATTTAGTATTTGCGATAATTTTGACTGATTGAGAATATTTGGGTATGAGCCAAAATGTAGTCAGGGTTTTCAGTGTTAATTATACTTTGGGATGATCTTCAACATTAATCAGTCCTGAATGGGTTATTTGTCCTATACCTCAGTGAGATGTAATATTCTCACAGTATATAATAGCGGTTATTGTAAGTTGTTTTAAAGTGCTACATGTGTTTATTAGAACTGTGTTTGTGTATGTATATATATGTTATAGTTTAGGTTTCATTTGTGTGTGTGTGTGTGTGTGTGTGTGTGTATATGTCTATGATGGTGTTTGTTTTATATTTTGTGTTTGTTCATTTATTAGTTTTGCTTGTGTACATTTGTGTACATTTCTTCTACCTGTGTATAGTGTGTCTGTCTTTGAGTATCTGAATTCTTCTTCATCCTTTTAAATGTATATTTTTGTTAGTGTGTGTGCATGCATAACTATATGTATGTCTGTGAATGTCCTTGCATTATGCTTTTGTTGAACAAGGCTTGTATTGTTTGATGGACTACTTTCTTCCCTGTATACATGTATAATGATTAACCGTCACAGACAGATCCATGCATATTTCAGAGAGGTTGGAGTGAAGACGCAAGTTCTGTGGGCTGGTATTGGGCTGATGAATTCACAATCTCAAAATAGAAAAGTATATTATTGAGGGAGAATTCAATTGCAAGAGGTGCGTGAAGAGGGAAAGGGGGGAAGTGTTCTAAGAATGTATTGCCTTCTTGCCCCTGGACAGTGTTGGGGGAAACCACCACAAATATCCTGGGAAACTTTCCAAAATACTGTACTTAGAATTATGCTAAATCTTTTTTCAGAACTGACATTGTTCTTTTATTTCTTCTTGCCAGCATTTGCTTACTAAATTTCAATGTATCATTTTTTACCCAATTGGCAATAAATGTACTTTCTTTTCTGTCTCTCAATTAGTACTACATGATATGAATGCTGACAGAAAACAGACTACTTCAGGCATGTGTTGCATAATCATATCACATACTGACAGGGTTGATTAGTATTCCTCTTTTTCCTCCAGTTAATCACCTTTTCTTCTCTTCATTGTCTGACCCCACACCCCCCCCCCCCCCTACAGAGCCGACGTTGTCCTGCTCTGCTTCTCCATTGCTGATGCAGTGTCACTCAAGAACATCAAGAAGAAATGGCTGCCAGAGATACGCCACTTCTGCCCCAGGGCGCCCATCGTGATCTGCGGATGCAAGAATGATCTGCGTTACGCAGACCTGGAGGCCCTCAAGAAGGAGAGGGGACCAGTGAGGTAAGGAGACATACATGAACATGGAGGTGTTTGACTTGGGGGGGGGGGGGGGGGTACCAAGGACGGGGCACCATGTTTATCATTTGTCTTTCATACTAAGTTGATGAAACAGGATTGCGTTTCAAAATTTGTACAATTATTTGGTCATACACATAGTTTTAAGGGTTAAATTTAAATGGTTATTTGGGGGGGCTACTTCTCCAGCTTGCTTGCATTAATAAAGCACTATAAACTATATTTTGCATTTAATGAGAATTTTGGAGGGCTCTTTTGAGATTATCAGGGGCTTTGGGGGTGTATTTGGGGGGCTAAATGGCCCTTTGCACCCATACTATTTTTGACTGACATACATATTGCCATGAGGCTATCCCAGGTAAGCTAATGCCAGGTATGAGAGAGTTAGAGACATGGGATACTGCATCAACTGCCCAACATGTCTCACTTGGCTGTAATATGAACATGGCTTGATGCAAAGCATGTTCAATATTGCATATATTCACCTGCAGGCTATACCTTAACCCATCTCCTTCCAGGTTTGATCATTCCCATAGTTTATACATAGTCTACCAGGTTCCCTTAGATAATGGCTTAACCCACCCAGGACTCATTCAGAAAGAACTCAGGTTTTCGCCTATGGAAAAGGCATGTTCAACTAAAATCAAATCGTGAATAGGTTAACCTAAAGTGAATGATATCATTTTCTCCTCTTTGGGTAACATTGTTTCCGGCCTTAAAATGATGCATGGTACGGTATTGTAAAGGGCGTCTAACTGTGGTAACATGAATAGTGAGTCGATGCTCCGCATGTTCTGTATGTCATATTTGCCCTAGGGCCACTGGATTTAAACTCATTACTTACACTAGCTTGTTGGACCATGTATCATCTCTGTGGGTAATGCATTGCCTGGGAAGAAATGGGTTATATTGTGTGGTGAATGCTAGCATCATGTCCCTACTATATTAACATTGTCTCGGGCCGTACTCAATCAAATGAAAGATATCTTCATAGAGTCCACTCATTGTGATATCTTCAGGGAAGTGGTATGGGCTAGACAAAACATTGGGAGGTAGAAGTGGTATGGGCTAGACAAAACATTGGGAGGTAGAAGTGGTATGGGCTAGACAAAACATTGGGAGGTAGAAGTGGTATGGGCTAGACAAAACATTGGGAGGTAGAAGTGGTATGGGCTAGACAAAACATTGGGAGGTAGAAGTGGTATGGGCTAGACAAAACATTGGGAGGTAGAAGTGGTATGGGCTAGACAAAACATTGGGAGGTAGAAGTGGTATGGGCTAGACAAAACATTGGGAGGTAGAAGTGGTATGGGCTAGACAAAACATTGGGAGGTAGAAGTGGTATGGGCTAGACAAAACATTGGGAGGTAGAAGTGGTATGGGCTAGACAAAACATTGGGAGGTAGAAGTGGTATGGGCTAGACAAAACATTGGGAGGTAGAAGTGGTATGGGCTAGACAAAACATTGGGAGGTAGAAGTGGTATGGGCTAGACAAAACATTGGGAGGTAGAAGTGGTATGGGCTAGACAAAACATTGGGAGGTAGAAGTGGTATGGGCTAGACAAAACATTGGGAGGTAGAAGTGGTATGGGCTAGACAAAACATTGGGAGGTAGAAGTGGTATGGGCTAGACAAAACATTGGGAGGTAGAAGTGGTATGGGCTAGACAAAACATTGGGAGGTAGAAGTGGTATGGTCTAGACAAAACATTGGGAGGTAGAAGTGGTATGGGCTAGACAAAACATTGGGAGGTAGAAGTGGTATGGGCTAGACAAAACATTGGGAGGTAGAAGTGGTATGGGCTAGACAAAACATTGGGAGGTAGAAGTGGTATGGGCTAGACAAAACATTGGGAGGTAGAAGTGGTATGGGCTAGACAAAACATTGGGAGGTAGAAGTGGCAAAACTTCATGTATTTTGTTATATTATAGTCCTTTAAATACATTATTAACCAACATCCATTGCGTCATGAATGATATCACTTTCTCCCTTCTGTGGTAACTGCATTCTCTTTGTAGAGAGGCCGGGATGTGGATTGAGTGGGCAGAGAGTGATACAGCCTCAACTATTTCTTTATTCTCCCATTTCTGGGATATATATCTTTGATAAATATCATAACTGTATTATTTTGGGGGAGGGGGATACCCCTTATACATGTATGCTCCTTCCCCATCTCAATGACTAGATTTATTCCATCGATATGGTGTCTTGTGGCAATGGTATGAGACGAACACAAAACGTTAACATTTCAGTCATTATAATGATGGGAGTAGTAGCACGTAGGTTCCTCTCATCATTTCAGATCAATAAAAACTTGCACACAATAGATTATGAAAGAAATAAAGGAAATTAAGAAAAAATATCTGTAATATAAGATTCTGAAACAAAGCAAAAAGGTGTATATTTGAGACATTTCCGGTTCTCAAATTTGTTAAAGCATATATATGCTTTAACAAATTTGAGAACCGGAAATGTCTGGAAAAGCGATTGAAAATCAACCCTTTCCTCTTCTTGAGTTATCTAAGCATTCAATGCTAAACAATTGCCAGACTGCTTGTTGATGCCGGGGGCTTGTAAAGTAGTCTTCTTAAATTGAATTGTAAAAATACCTGATCTAGTGTAAAGCATGGATGTAGAGCAAGAATAAGAGTTAAAGGCAAATGCCAGTAATTGGAAAAGCCCCACACGCAAAAAATGAAATGTACACTCTTATTACCAACCATGTGAAAGAATATCTTTTTACTAATATGGGATTATAAACATTTGGCCAGGAAACCGCCTACTAATGGATATAATTGCATAATTATAAAACTGATTTACAGTAAATTGATCGCCAACGCGGAATCGCGCGTACGCTACGTGCAAAAGTCCACGTGGTCCGCACATGGTTTCCGGTATGCGGCCATTGGATTTTTTCAGATATTTCTGCATGTAACGATGCTTAGGTTCGGATTTTACCACACAAGTTCTTTTTAAATACTTATTCAACAATATTGATCAATTATTGTGGCCAATACAAATGTTTTCTGTAACTTTCCCAAAACTGTTATTCATCTTTAAAGTAAGGATTGATGCATTTCTCTTGCTTGGAGAGATTCTTTGTCGTCTAATATTTCAAAGTTGCCTGATTTTAAACACTTGTTTTCTTCACATTGAGGTTACGGTGGGAATGATAATGTAGTTAGGATGTCGGTACTTGCGCATCATTGACGTATACCTGGTTTCTTATTGCGCCTGAACTATCTATTCCACATTTCCCACAAGCCTGTTTTCCATGACTTGTTTAGTAAATGTAATGTACTAGTATGGCAATGTGGTTGTTTTGTGGTTTTCACTTATATTTTGTGAGTTAGAAATGAAAAAGCAAATGATAGATGTCATGAAAACATTTCCTGGAAATGAAAGATGATAGGCCTGGATGATTTTATGAGTGATGACATGATGGAGACTAGGTTATATGGCAGCCTACTTCCTCCCACTACTGTGTTTAGGAGATCTATGTTAGCAGCTGACCCTCTCATAAATACAGATCATCATTTACAGGGTAGTATACAGCTAATACCTGCTCATGAGCATAACAATTCTTTGTCCCGTTTACATGCATTTATGCAGTAGATCATGGACTATAAAATCAAATAAACCCCTCAAAAAAAGTTCGGAAACTCAGCTTTCATCGATTGTATCACTTTTATTGTCAAATTGTATTTTTTCCTTTTAGTGTCATTGCAATGCATGATGATTTCCCTTTAAAATGGTACATTATTTGTCATTCATTTCAAATCAGGGAATACGCAGTGCGTTTCAGAAGGGAGGACGGTCAGAAGTCAAATGTCGCAAAACGGGCCGAAAGTATTCAGTTGGGAAATTTGACTCTTGTGCCGTATATTTTAATGGTCAAGTTGTATCGAAGATTGTAGCGTGTTCAAATGATTTAAACTTATCAAATTTGGTATAATCTTTTCAATACGGTTACGTCCGTAACAATTTTATTAACAGGTTAAGTATGGTACAGCTGAATATGGGGAGGGCCGAAAGTGAAACGTTGCAAAATGCATTTCTTTTTGTGAAATTGAAGGCGTTGCATTGAAAAATGACTATTGGAGGGATGTTTTAGGGTTTTAAATTGCATAATCATCAGTAAATTTAGTATCATGTGAAAGCGTGTTTATTTGTCTTTAAAATCATGTCTCACCTGTAATAATTATGTTATTGGGGTGTGTGCAGTAAAACCGGATATGGGGGTCTATAAATGCTTTGAATTTAAGACCATGGCTTCTGGTTTCAAGATTAGATATTCTTGTATTAATCATAACTCTATCATCATTACGTTTTGCGTTAATTTACCTTTAATATGATGTCTCATTTGCAATGGTTATGATGAATGTGAGTGTGTAATACAGGAAACTCACAAACTTGATGTATTGAAAATGCTTCAAATTTCTCTAAACCTACGCAAAATGGCCAGAACTGGCATATTAGCGCCCTCTTTGACCGTGAGGTATGCCCTTATTACTTATAATGGGGTTTAGGGTGAAAGAAATAGCTATACATCCCTCTGAAATGTGTTTAGGGTTATGTAATTCTCTCATAGTTTAAGGGGACTCCTTTATGATTTGGAGGGGAGGGGGGGGGGGGGGGGGGTCTGATTGCATTTGGGGGCTATATAACCCTGAGCCCCCATATACCTTGTTAACTGCCCCACATCTTGGCAGACCCTGGGTAGCCACTGTTAGTGACAGTGCTCATACAGAGCTGCTTCATACTAGTGGTCATTCAAGCTGTGAGCGGGGTCAGCTGTTTCTGATTACCTAGGGAATCAAGGTTATTTATAAACACTGGCAACAGTTCTACATATGCATCATAACAAGTTACAGCGCTATGCCAGTCTTGTATTAAAGGCATGACTTGTACAGACCTTGTATTTCATTTGTGATTTAATTTTCTTCTATCGCATTATTTAGACAAAACAAAACAAAATGTCATCTTTAGAAGATGTAAATACAGCCACTAATCTTCACACTTGCCCCCTATAAGGAATATCACCTCTAAAAGAAAGTCTCATTTCCAAAGGAGCAAAATGTGCATATATTACGAGACTAAGGCCCTGTAACAAAAAGATTCAACATCAATAAATTGATACAATTAATCATAAATATATATGTTGTGGGCCTAGCTCATGCACCCTGTGTATTATCCCAGTGGTCTTCATCGAGCATTTGACCCTGAAGGTATCCTTCCCCCCTAAGGAGGGGCGCAACATCACCAAGGAAGCCAACTGTGTGTATTTAGAGACAAGCTCCTACACCCTATTTAGCATCCCAGAACTCTTTCATTATTATATCTGTTTATTTTTCTCCTCCCAGCCACCAATGCTCTCGCCATAGAGCGTTTGATCCTGAAGGTATCCTCCCCCCTAAGGAGGGGCGCAACATTGCTAAGGAAGCCAACTGTGTGTACTACGAGACCAGTTCCTACACCCTGTATGGAGTCCAGGAGGTATTTGACAACGTGGTGAGAGGGGCTCTCATCTATCGCAGGCAGCACAGGTTCTGGCAATCAAACCTCAAGAAGGTAAATATAAACACTTCAATGTTGCGTAAAGAATTGTGATGAAACGTGAATCAGAAAGCACTTTAATCTAAAAATCAACTTAGCACCCTTCTCAAACTCTTTCATGTTCAGCAACAATTAAATAGTCAATAATCATATGCTCTCTTGTATGCAGTACACACATTTAAGTTGTTTCATGGGTTTATGTCTCCTGCAAATCACATCTATATTCCACATGAGCTAGATGTCCTACATTCATGTTATTAGCACCTCTTACTGGTTCCAATATGTACAGAAGCCCCTCCTTCAAGCAGCCTACCTAGGGATTCATGTCCTACATTCATGTAATTAATGTTTATAACTGGTTCCCATAGGTTCAGAAGCCCCTCCTTCAAGCACCCTACTTACCAAGCTGCCCGAGGGAGCCCTGTATCTACATACCTGATACTTGTATGTATCAGGTGTATGAGTTGTATGATAAGTTTAGTGTCTACTATAAAAACAGATGACGTTATCCCAATGGCTTGATATTCTACATTCATTTCATTATTATCTCTAACTGGTTCACATTCCCATAGGTTCAGAAGCCCCTCCTTCAAGCCCCCTACTTACCAAGCTGTCCGAGGGAGCCCTGTATCCACATACCTGACTCAACCTACTCAGAGGACATCAGCATTCTACTCAAAGAACCTGCATGTGCAGACGTCATCTTCACAGCTCATGGGGAGCATCTCTGTGCACACAAGGTCAGTCTCATCATAACTATTCCCTTCCTGTTTCTGAAATCCCCATAGACTTTGTACATGGCTAAACAAGTTCCTGAAGGCAAGGGGTTAATTCATCTATTCATCTCCATTGAAATCTGTGCCAATGATGTACACTGTTTATTTAAGTGTTTATCTACTCTTAAGAAACCACTCTCTTTTCATCTTTGTACCCACAAACAGAGTTTCTTTATTTTAAAGTTGGCTGAACCATGCATGGTTCATAATAGTCATATCTGATAGGTATATATCACTTATCTTTTTATCTGTGTTATTTCTTTAATTACTCTTGTTTGTCATTTGTCATCTTTTGTCTATTTCTAAATGCTTTGTGTAAGTCCACATTCATTCTGGCTCAAAACCAACCTATTGTATCAAATGTATCAATGTATATTATAATCCTTTTCATTTAACATGATCACCAGAAAAAAAAATCTCATTATCTCAATGTTGATGTCAAGCATCTTAAGCATTGTGTGTTCACAGACAATTAGTTATATTAAGAGACTTTACCACAATGTATAACATTTTCTGTTACGATGATACATGTATTTTATCTTTGTGCATTTGTAGGTTATTCTTCTGGCTGCCTCACCAATCTTCAGTGACTTATTCCTTGAGGATGTCAAAGACATTGAACTTTCCAAAGAGACTCTTACTGTGAGCAACTCAAACCATGGCAACAAGTTGCAAGCCAAAGACATTCCTGAGAACCATGCCCATGGGAGTCCTCGCTCAGCCTCCCCGATGTGTTGCCACAGTCCACAGCCGAGCAGTCCTCAGCCAAACAGACCACTGTCACCTGATGGTAACCATGAGAACATTTGCCCCTCCCCTCCCCTCGGGCTGCATCCAAACTTCAACGTGCTCATGCTGGAGAACCAGTGTCTCAGCATCTCGCCCAACGGCAACACATGTCTCTTGGCAGGGACGTCCCGGCAGCACACGTGCAACAGGGCCCCTCTGAGTGTTGGCTCCTCCCCGCTGCATCTCTGCAACCAGCATCAGCATCAGCATCACCAGACATCCAGCACCCCAACACTCTACCACTCTTCCCCATCCATTAGGGGCTCCCCGTTGCCGCACAACAACGCGCCGTCAGTGCCTGCCAACCTCAACCGCCTTCCCACCAAGAGCCTCCAGCATCCAGCGTTTAACTCCATCCACCTGCAGCAGGTCAGTGATGGGTTCAGCAGCCAGACCAGCATCAGGCACATTGTGGTCCTCAATGCCAAGATCACTGCAGAGGCCTTCAGGGCTGTCCTGGAGTTCATGTACAGGGGGAGTGTTGACCTGAAGGCGTATGGCAACCGTAGCGATATCATCACTGCCGCACAACTGCTGGACCTGCAGGAACTGGTGGCATTTGTTGCCAATGTCCAGAACCAGGAGGAGTTCCTCAATGCTGATCTGACGGACGGGTTACTGCACAGAAGGAAAGAGAGATTTGCCAAGCTGTTTGCTGCCAAAGGTCTTCTGTCAGGTAATGAATCTGGTCTATATTAGACTTCCCATTTAGTGTTAACCAACTCACCATGTTTGTGTAAGAATTCAAAAGTATAAATGTACATTATTTAGTATTATCAGGACATTCCGTCAGATCTTTGTAGGATTATGGTAGCCAAATAAGGTCTTGAAATATATTTTTCTTTTTCATATTCCCACTTAAATATTTCTTTTTGAAATTTGTTCTTCTTTTCTTGGTGTTAAATTTTCTTATTATTCAAATCAAGTATCAAGTCCAGTTTTGATTCTTGTTTAACTACTTTTGGTAATGCAAAGTTGCTAATTGCTCATTGCTCATGTCATCTTTTTTCAGATTTGTTGATCAACGTAGAGGATGGGAAGGTGTTGAGCCACAAGTGTCTGGTGATGGTGAGGTGTGATCCCATGCTGGCCATGCTCAGTGGCAACTTCAAGGAGAGCTCATCAGAGGTAACACCAGCTTTGCCATTTTATATTTATTTATTTGTTTTCATGATTATTATGGGGGGGGGGGGGGGTAATTAACAAAGAAGACCTTAATGAAATCCACATTTTAATCTAACATGAATATCTCTTTCAGAACTTTAAAAAAGTAATATTTAGAACACCTAGAACTGTATGATTGCCATCTCTTGTCATTCAAAATTGTTTTTGAGGGCAGTTTGATGTTCATTAGGCATTGATAAAAACCTTCAAGAAGTGGGAGTATATGTATATGTGCCATTGTCACATTGAAATATACTATCTTGACCTCTTTCCTCTACTGCCCTTATTCACTTGATACAAATGACAATTGCCTTTTTCTTTTCCATTTTGCCAGGTATCAATGAAGACCTTCAAGAAGTCCACGTTTGAACTATTCCTGGAGTATCTCTACACGGACCAATGCCACGTGGAGAGCTACCAGGACGCCCTCGCCCTGCTAGAACTTGCCAACTTCCTGTGCTTGCCCCACCTAGTAGCACTGTGTGAGCAGAGTGTTGTCCATGAGCTCCAGTCCAGCATGGAAGAACCAGAGGTCCTGGATGAAACCGTCATCGAAGTCCTGCATCTTGCAAAGGTCAGTCAATTCTTATTGTGTTAGTCTGGAATTATATTATCAAGGGCACAGGACTATGTATGTGAAAGGTGATTGAACTTGGATTAAATTTCATGGAAGTAGTTTAAAGGGATGCCTGTAAAGTGTCTAACTCTACGAAAATTACTTGGAGCTTCCTCGTTTCTCTTCTACCGTGTTGTTTAGCTTATGGTAAGAGAAGAATAAAATAGGGTTAGTTTTTTTCAAATGTCCCTTTAGTATGACGATATCTATCATTCAGCTCGAGCGTTAATGAACGGTCATAAACCCCATAAACGTCATACAGTAATTTGTTGTAAAAGCTGACGCATATTTTCGCTTTTTTATCCAGGAAAGCAGTGTTCTTTTTCAATGAAACTTTCACACATCATTCGGACATATCTTACATTGATTTTGGTACAGGATTAAAGTCTCAAATGTCATTTTGGGCAATATCTGACACTTTACAGGTGCACCTTTAATCTGTTATCCTGTTTCCTGCTAAATTTTACACTCACATATAATTAAATCAATGTATACTAGGGTCCCGTAAGCAATGAATTAAGGATCATTACCCAAAGTACTTGGAATAGGCCTTTTGAGAAGGGATGCTATACCAAAATTAAATAATCTTGTTGAATTTTTGTTATGCCACATGACTACAAGCTATAGACAGACAGCACCTGAAGCTCTTCAAAAAATCTACTCAAAACTTTCCATACATTTAACCCTATGCTAACTGGGGGTTGAATTTCTGCATAAATTAGCGTACTTCAGTAATTAATATGCGCATAATTTGCATATTTAACATTGGATCATTTAAACGAAAACATGAACGCGTCGCTAATACTTCAATGTACCTCCATGCAAAATTTTGCGTGAATCGAACAATCGGTCTTCGAGATCTTAGGGGGGGGGGGGGGGGGTCAAATTGACCCCCCCCCCCCCCCAGTAAAAACCTGGTCTGAAATAGCCCAGTTAGAATAGGGTTAAAGATATACAAGCTGTCATGAATGTACAATAAATATATTTATCTTCTTTTTATTGTCCACAGCTGCACAATGCCCACCAGCTGCACCGGTGGTGCATCCACTACATGAGGATCCGCTTCAGCGAGATCTCCAAGAAGCACCCCAAGCTGTTCAAGGAGATTCATCCGGACTACCGCAAGGAGATCGAGCGGCAGCGCTGGCCTCCAGCATACTACCTGGAGGAAGCTGCCTTCTTTGAGAAGTGTCTGGCAGAGCTGAAGAAGGGCAACGACATCAGGACCAAGAAACACAAGTGGTGTCTCAGATGAGCTACCAGTGGTGTCTCAGATGAGCTACCAGTGGTGTCTCAGATGAGCTACCAGTGGTGTCCGTAGCTATGGCAACCATTGGTGTCGGTAGCTATGGCAACCATTGGTGTCGGTAGCTGCGGCAACCCATCACTGGTGATTTAGTCCAGGCAGATCCTGGTCCAAATACATCTTGGTGTTGGTAGCTATGGTAACCCAGCACTGGTGATGTAGTCCAGGCAGATCCTGGTCCCATACTTATGATCCTCTGCTAACCATAGTTTTATTTCAGAGCCATATTATGGGGTTTAGAGTACAAATGGATTAGTGCATCTTGAAAACTTTCACCAAATATACGTGTGAGGATTTGCCTCTTCTCCTGATATTCCAGATTGCATTGTTGGCACATAGCCCGGTTGTTGATATACTTTCAGTTATGATTCAATACAGTGTGATCTGATTTTCCATGAAAACATTATGTGGTATTAAGTAGTTGTCTGAATAGGGCCAGTTAAGTCTGAAAAAAAAATCTTGAAAAAAACAACAAATGAAATAAGTACTGACAGTACAAGTAATCAATCACCTTAGATCTTGTTCTGGATGGTTCTAATTAGGTAGATCAGTACAAACATTTGCAGAAAAAAAGACTAACAGGGATATGAACATGTGGTTGCAGGCATTGGTCTTCGGGCCTCGTATATATTATGAACATTACTCAGCATATCTTTATGCATGTTGGACAAATCACAGTGAAAGTAAACAAAGTGATCAGAGCTGATTTATATATATCGGTTGAAAACCAAAATGCTATTTAATATAATTATTATCATCTTGCCATATTTATTCTTTCTTTTATGTTATTACCTGTTGTTGGCAAATATTTGCAATCAGCAAAATTATCTTCTTAGTTTGATTTGTGTTTATACTAATTTCATTGAAAACATGACAAATGAATATTTTATCTTTTAAACTAAATTTATGGGAATACTTTTTAAAATCTGAAATCAAAGGATTTGCATTTGCAATTCAATTCAATGGTGCTTGTCAAAAGTTGTAATCCTGATGATCATCAAAACATTGTTTATATTTATATCATAGATCAATAGATAGTTTCAACATCATTTATCCAGACACATAACATGTGTATTCAAAATTATGTTGTGTATTATGTTCTCCAGTATGGATATCTTTAGCATTGATTACTATAGCAGTGGGGGAAACTCGGCCACACTGGTGAATTCTGTCACCTACATTCAAACGTTATGCTGGTGTGCACTGTGCTGAGTTATGCATTGCTGTTGGAATGCAAGAACGATCGGCTAGTAAGGTAATGATTTCACGGCCCTGATCCATCGCAGCCTGTTTTCTTTGAATGATTGCCAATTGCTCCCCCTGGCTGACTTTCCCAGCCACTCATGTAGTATTTAATGTTATCTATCAATAAATTAGCTATGGAAACCAAACAATGCAAGCATTTGAGTTGACCAGCCTTCCAATTGATAGCATGATTGCTGCTTTGAAGAAGCCTTTTCAATTTACTCAATTGTATAAAGATGTTATGTTTATAAAAACATCAGGGAATGCAATTTAATTATATTGTATACATGTAGATGTTCATATTTATTAGAGAATCCTAAATTTATTTGATAATGAAGCATGTGTTGAGAAATGTCATCTAATAATAATATGCATTGATGTGGTGTTAGGTGACTTGTGCTGTACTTAATTACATCCCATAGCATTCTATGAAGGGCATTCTGTACATTGCAATGTAATGTGTATGTACCCTTTGGGAGATGATACTGTTATTCAATGTGATATATTACAACATAAAAGCACAAAAGCGCAAACCCAAAGACATCTTGTATTGAAATGCTACAGTCATATAGCCTATGACTCAATCGCATGCATGGTGACAGGTTGCCATTTGTTTTCCAGCCTCAACAAGTGCAGTAGTAATATGTTGATTCATTTGTAGGCTAAAAAGACCTTTGTTTATGTTTTCATGACTATGGTGCACTAATAGCAGTTGATGCAGCGTCACTGATATTTGACTATCACTATCATGTGTATGATTATATATATATTATATGAGCTGTTTTATATAAGCATACATTATGTTGTGTTACTTATATTCTAACTTGCTTGACGATGGGAAACTGTGTGATATACATACTTGTTTTATCACATGTTTGGCCAAATATCATCTGCTTAATTGATTTAAATGTGTCTTTAAGATTTACTCAATAGGCTCAGTAAGTAGGAATGTCATAACTGTTTAAGTAATCTCACATGTTGTTATCTTTACGCATCACATAATCATCATTTATGTTTTGATTAAGATATTGAAATAAGTCTTCCAGTTACATAATGGATGTATGGATTTATTTGATAACTAGGTTCACCTCAGCCATTTTTTCTTTGCTCTCTGTATTGCTCTCCTGAAGCATCCATTTTACTCTCAGCACATCAGCTACCCATGTTAATAACTAGGCTTAGACAAATGGCTAATGTAAATGCTAAAAAGTGTCTCCTATTCAATCATAAATGACTTTCAGAGCAGTTTAGAATATTCTACGTGTAAAAGGGTACAATCATTGTTCAAATTTAGACCCCCCCAAATATTGTATTTTATAAATCATAATGAAATGTTTGTTAATTTGAAGAATTATGATTCAAGACTAGTTATCATTGTCATTATGGATAACATTTGTCAATTTCATTACAAATATAAAAAATAAAAAAAGTTGTTGGGTGAAAGCTACACTTGTTAATATTGTCATGTCGAGGCATAATGGTGAAGAGAAGCTTTCAGCAGATAAAATTAATCAGCACAAAATACAAGTCAAAATCATTGGGTATGTCAATGACTTTAGATCAATCAGAAGACGTATTTCCAACTCCAGAGCGAATGTTTACTTCCAAATATCTTATTTGAATTATTTTACCAAAATGGTTGAAACCAAGGGCCACCCAAATCCAGCTTGAACTTGAAATAGGAAAAGTGATTTCCAGATGCCAAAATATTCCCTCAAATTCCTTCTTCAACCTCAAATCCTTCCAAATACAAGCGAATATCACCTTTGCAGCATAATGTGAACTAAAATAGAACTAATACGTGCGGTTTACGGGTACACCATGTGAGATGGGTGGATTGGTAAGTCCTGAAAAGGACTATGGTAGTCCTAGAAAGGACTGTTGGTGTAGTTCTGAAAAGAGCTGTGGTATTCTTTCTAGGAGAGTTCTAACAAGAACTGTTTGTAGTCCTAGAAAGGACTGTTGGTAGTCCTATAAAGGACTGTTGGGATAGTCCTGAAAAAGACTGTTGGTATTCTTTCTTGGAGAGTCCTAAAAAGGACAATTGGTAGTCCTAGAAAGGACTGTTGTTAGTCCTAGAAAGGACTGTTGGGATAGTCCTGAAAAGGACTTGGTATTCTTTCTAGGAGAGTCCTAAAAAGGACAATTGGTAGTCCTAGAAAGGACTGTTGATAGTCCTAGAAAGGACTGTGGTATTGCGAGGAGAGGGTCTCCTGACGACGGATAGTCAACCTATTCGAAACGTCGAGTCCCTCCTACCATCCACCCTCTCCTCGCAATACCACAGTCCTTTCTAGGACTATCAACAGTCCTTTCTAGGACTACCAATTGTCCTTTTTAGGACTCTCCTAGAAAGAATACCAACAGTCCTTTTCAGGACTATCCCAACAGTCCTTTCTAGGACTAACAACAGTCCTTTCTAGGACTACCAATTGTCCTTTTTAGGACTCTCCAAGAAAGAATACCAACAGTCTTTTTCAGGACTATCCCAACAGTCCTTTATAGGACTACCAACAGTCCTTTCTAGGACTACAAACAGTTCTTTTTAGAACTCTCCTAGAAAGAATACCACAGCTCTTTTCAGAACTACACCAACAGTCCTTTCTAGGACTACCATAGTCCTTTTCAGGACTTACCAATCCACCCATCTCACATGGTGTACCCGTAAACTGCAGGTATTATATACACCACCATGGAAACCGATACTTACAAGCAACATTTAAAATAGAACTATAAAATCATTTGCAAACCTGCTTATATCCTATACTTGTTTTTAGGAAAAAGAATATTTTAGAAAGGATTTCTTTGATGTTGTATTAGATCTAACATTAAATTCATTAAATGCATACAATATACATGTATATGGTAAAACGTTTTCTTACTTCTTTGAAATTGGTATATGATATTGTAATTTAGAAGTCAACTTGCTTTTGCACGCTACATGTATGTGTAGTTTAGAGTTGACTAAACTTTCAACTCATAACTACTTGTAATAATGTATTGTCAGACTCGATTTGGCTGCAACATGTTTTTGCTGAAACTGGTAAGGCAGGTTTGTATCAAAGTATAGAAATTTATGAAATGTAGTAATGTAATATATTGCATCATGTACAGAAACTAATTTGATGTAAAAAGGCTAGGCATTGCTTGTCATGCCAAAAGATTATTTTTGTGGTATTTAGCTTCTGTCATTTTTTCTTGAAAGTATGCACATTGTTGCCAATTTACTACTTGTATATTGATGCTCTGATTGTAAATATTGATATTTATGACAAAACGTAATGTCACTAGTAATGTGAGATGCTCTTTTGGCTGTGTTGCATATTTGTATCCTATACCTATACTATACCCATAAGTATTGTTCTTGTGTGAAAAGCTGCAATATTGAAGATGCATGTTGAAATTCAGCCAGCGATGGAAATCAGTGGGACAAATTGTTTACTTCTTTGTAGTAATTCTATTTGAGATCTATCATGGTAGTTTCTTTCATAGCAACGAGTGATCAGTATTTTTGCTGTGTGAAGCATTTTCTCCCATGGCAGCTGTAACATAAACATAGCTAAGATATTTGTGGTAATAGCTCGACTTCACACACTTGTCCACTGGATTTTTCTCTCCTTTTTTGAGAATTTAGGGGGCGTGTTTCACTAAGAAACTAAATGTAGTTCTAAAATTGAAACAGATTATATAAATGCTAGATTCTGATCGGTAAAAGTCAATGCTGAAATCTATTCAGATAAAATATCTAGAGCACTTGAGTGAAACAGGTACTGAAAATGTATGTCAAGCACCCACACAAGGAAAAGGTTTTATTTTGTCTGAAGCTGGAATATTTATTTTGTTATTAAATTGAAAATATCAACTATTATGGAAGGATTTATTTTTGTATGCAGTGTGACAGTAAATATTTGTTGTAGTTTGTGATTGGTAATAAGATCTTAAAATGTAAGGAATGATCACTAACACCGTTGACTAGAACATTCATTTTACAGTTAATCTCTGTGACAAACAGCTGTTCCTATAAACAACATTGCCTCCAAAATAAATTGCAAGGTATTGCAGTTAAACGTTTTGGGGGACTGTGAGAATTATTGACTTTTGGCTAAACTGAGTTCTGCATACCATCTTATAGGTTAGAGCCTTCCCTATGCCATGCCAAATTTTCAGATAATAATTATTTTTAATTTTGGGAATATCCATAAAAATAGAAAGAGAACTACATGTAAGTTTGGTTTCTACAAGGCTCCTACATCTGTGGTAGTGTATGGTCCATGAAAACAAATTATGTGTGTAATTATCCTGGTGTTCACGATACTCTTCTGACTTAAAATCATTTTTTCTTGGGGGATGCATTCTGGAAGAGTATGTAAAGAACTTGCAAAATGTGTGACATCATTTTAATATATTATGAATTCTATGAATTTCATGATTTTTGTATACAAATGTTGTGATTATATTATGGAGATGTATATTGGTATATTTTG
This sequence comes from Echinarachnius parma, assembly GCA_037951105.1. Taxonomy (NCBI): domain Eukaryota; kingdom Metazoa; phylum Echinodermata; class Echinoidea; order Clypeasteroida; family Echinarachniidae; genus Echinarachnius; species Echinarachnius parma. The sequence continues at coordinate 89,390 of JBAMJV010006133.1, forward strand.
TTTAGAGTATTTCACATTTATATGTGTGCTTTACAAGCAATCGCTCCCATCCCTGGTGGTAATTTAGAATGACCCAGCATCTAAGACAAGACAAGATGTCTGTGTCTTTTTTAATTTGTCGATTTTCTAATTGTTAACTAATATCATTTTTTAATTTTCAACAGAGAAGACTGTCAAGGAAATATTGAAACCTGTTTAGATTTTGTATTTTAATGGAATTTTGATGGAAGTCTTCTGATCATACATAATGCCATTAGTTTCAGAGTGAGATCTGGGGGTGTTGCCATTAGTTTCAGAGTGAGATCTGGGGGTGTTGCCATTAGTTTCAGAGTGAGATCTGGGGGTGTTGCACACATTTTTTCTGGCTTGCAATTAATCGCAACTTTGCACTTGCTCGCAACTCTTTATGCAACACCCCCCATGTCATTTTAAAGTCTTTAAACCTTTCTTTGTCAAATTCTAACTATTTTTTCAGGAATATTATTTTTAAATGAATAATAACATGTGTGTATCTAGAGAATGAAGAAGAGACCAGATGGAAACCATTAGTGACTCCTTTCTTTCATTCTTCCTAAAAGTAGTTTATAGGAGAAACTTTATTCCATGCATTCATGTTTCCATGTACCATGTTCAAAATCACGGACCAACTGTTTTCATGTCATTGATGTTTGCAGATGTGCATACACATTGTTTGGGAGATTCTAAAGCTGTCTTAGAAAATAGCATTTGCATTTGCATGAATGAACCTTGTTACGTTTTATTCTGTTGAGATATTTAATTAATTCTCCTAGGTTACCACTCTTTTCCTATACTACTAAGTCAACTAAGCTAAAATGTTTTTTGGATTTAACGAGGTTACAGAGTTTGATATGTAAGGACAAGTGAAGGTTCACAAGGTACGTTATATCCCACAGGATCAGAAGCGATGTTGCCCAAATGAGTTACTTTATTTTCCTACATCCATTCCACTTGTTATTTCAATTCGCTCCTTTTTAGCATGAATAGAACCGTTTCCTTTATGTTGAGCCTGTCGTAGTAAACTCTGCATGTTTCAAATACTTCTCAAGCCTTCTTGCAGATCACCTCACAATATGTAATTGTGCAATAAATTAATGAATTGGCACCTTCCGCAAAGGTATCGCTAACAATGACCACAAATACGCTTTTTGTTGTGAAAATATAGAAAATACAGAAAATGAGCTGAGATAATCATGGGAAAAACTATATATAGTATGATGATGTGTGTCGTATAGCTTGTCATGGTGTAGCTTGCAGCAGCGTATGAAAGTTGCTCAATAAACAAAAGAAAGATCCAGTCAGTTATTGTTTGTGGCTCCTTATTTCTAAGCCTTTCTTTCGTTTGTGTATTTTGTATGTATAAATATGTTTGAGTCTGTTTGTATATGGTTGGTATGACGTGTGGGAAATGATTGGATGTTGGTGTAATACACACTTCATAGACTCGAGTCTGATTGTCAGGGATTCATGGATATTTGTAGTTATGAGTGAACGCAAGAAATAAAGAATACCTTCCACACAAAGTGTACAGTCAAAATGAATTTATTGACTGAAATCATAATTCATAGTCTCAAGCTCAGAGACATGTAACAATATTCTTTATAATTTCAAGCATTATTCAAACTCTGTAATGCATACAAATCAACAAGTTAATTAAGCATCTCGCTAAGAATGTGTAATGAGACGTTAAACGTATTTTGAACAAAACCAAACACAAAGTAAAGACTTCACAAGCCTACAATGTATAAACTTATTCTTTCTGCCTTCACAAAGAACAAAAGAATATTCAAAATCAAAGTAACTTAAAAGTCCTTTAAATCACACATCTGTGTGCTGGCCAACAAAATATAATAAACAGAAAAACCTCAAAGTCTTATCTGTAGTCTTAACTGGACCTCCATCACGAAGCTGCGTGAACCACGCTCGAGTTCTCGCTCGCTACGACGCTGCTCGCGACCGACGATGCTCGTATCCAACGATGCTCGTACCCGACGAAGCTCGTGACTGACGATGCTCGTGACCGACGATGCTCATATCCGACGATGCTCAAATTCCAACTACGTATAGCCCAATTAGTCAACGATTAGCAATCCGTCCTCCCATTAATATAAAGGATAGTTTAACTAATAATAGTCCCTAACAACCAAACAGTGGTGATAGTATCCCTTCCATGGAAACAACTCCACAATCGCTTCAAAATATTTTCCACCTGCCTTATTTTAATTCAGGCAGACCCATGTCGCGATCTCTCGTGACACTGATATGTCACATACTCAGTTCTCAATGGGTTAATTTTGCTGGATGGATTGTGTATAGGTGTCGTTCTGTTAATATTGTATTCATTGGAGTTTTAATATCTAAGTTTATTTATTTTCACATTTCCACAACATTGATAGTAAAGAAGGATTATGAGTACAATAATTATTATAAAGACATTGAATAATTCTTGCATATTTAAATAGTATATGGATAATTTGTAGGAAATAACTATGATTGAAAATTACAATACAAAACACTATACAAGATAGTTTGAAAGGGAATGAAAAGTTCTTGTAAAACTTAATATTAGTAGCTAAAACTCATGTGTTATTAAAAACTACTAATTACTATTTTACCATGCTTGATTGATAGAAAGGTTTATAAAATGGGTAGAAGAATCCCTGCATTCTGATTGGTCAATTAGCATGTACAATTTTTTTACTGATGCATGGCTCACTTTAGTTTGTTTTTCACATTTTTTTGCACTCATTTTATAAAAACAAATGTTGCACAGGCATATTTCGTGGATCGGAAAAAAAAAGAAAAAAAAAATTATATCATTTTAAAAAAAATGTATTTTATTTTTAAAGTGATATCAAAAAAATTGTTTATCATTAAAAAAAAAAAAAAATTTAAATGTGAAAATCCACTTTTTTCCCCAGCCATGGGTCGGTACTTTTGCAGCCATGGGTCGGTACTTTTGAAGCCATGGGTCGGTAAATTTAGCCAATTTAGCCATTACTGGGAAAAAGTCTGATTTTCACATTTTTTCGCACCCATTTTATAAAACAAATGCTGCACAGGCATATTTCGTGGATCGGTAAGAATTGTATGCACTCTTTTAACTTTGGAAATGGTCCAAAACCCACTCGCTGCGCTCGTGGGTTTAAACCATTCCAAAGTTAAACTCGTGCATCCAATTCTTACCGATCCACTCATGCCTGTGCATCATTTGTATAATATTCAATTCTCATTAAAGAGACTGTTTTCATTCAAATTTGCAGATATTAACGTGAGAGGGCGCTGTTCAGATACCTAGAACTCTAACCCTTTCCTGCAAATATTGTAAAACTGTAATTTTATATAAGTCAAATCGCGACTAAAAGTCAACGCCCGCGACTTTTATTTGAATGTCTTTATTGGCCGTTTCTAAACCGATTTTGAAACAGTCGTCGATCCCGGGGGCAGGGGGGCATGTGCCTTCACCCCGTGAAATAATGGTGGACAAACAAACGTTTTGCCCCCTCCCATTCCGGAGGTGATACAAAATCGGCGGGTATAATAATGAACCTTCAAAGGAGTATTTTCTTACTCGGAAAAACATACTGCAAATTTTGATTTTGCCGCAGTTTTTTAATTTAATTTAATTTATTCTGGTTGAAGAGGGGATTGGAAATGGCAGGGAGTTGGTAATGGGCTATTATTATACTTTATGGAGTATTAAAGTATTACAAATGTGTCGGTAAATGCAATTTTTCAAACACACATGAAGGGATTAGGAACGAGGGAATCATTCAGGCCTCGTCTACAGAAATACTTCCTAATTATCATAATCGATCTCTCAAGTTTCAAGCTTTTCTTATTTATTTCCACAAGGGTCGACCACGATTGGGAATACCCCCTGCTCCCACCCCATTTGCCTTTGATATAACATTCAATATAATGTTGTGAACATCGTAGCAATAAGGGCCCAATAAGGGGGAAATTCCAAACATCCAAATAAGATTTTGATAGCTCACCCCACCCACCCACCCCCTATCCAAACTTCTTACTTCTTTTTTTTTTGGAAATCCATCTCCGACATGGACAGAAAACTCAAATCATATAATGACTTTTTGAAAGTCATTATATGATTTGAGACGAGTAAAGTGTATTTTTTTAACACTAAATCTTTATTTTGGGTGGGGTTTTTCCAATTTTTAAAATATATATTTGTTATTATCCCAAATGGCCCTGGACCCACCCACCCACTTCCAATTCTTATTTGGATGGTTGGAATTTGTTTAACTTTGCAAGGCCCCTAAGTGACTATCACCCCTCCCAATTAGGCGTCCAAGTCGGCGGAGCTAAACTGGTCGAATCCTGGTCGAGAAAAGTATGTTGTTTGTCTAATGTATGTGTTTCCGATTGGCCCCTGTACTCTTTTAGTAATTTTCTTCTCGCCATGCCCGCTAAATAATAGATTCGATATAATATGTCATTTAATTCTAACTGTCCCGAATCCGAAAGTCTCGGGCGGTTTGCTCACTGGACCCTCGTAAAGGGTTCTAATAACTCTGTTGATGGGTCATTCTTCGATAAGTGTATATTTTCGACCATCGTGAGGTCGTGAAAATCAAAACTATTTCTCCACTTTCTTTCTGTGTGTTTAATATATGTTAACATCTGTAGATTAGGGAAATATTGTTTGGCGCGATCTTTAATGGGGCTATGTAATATTTTGGGGGGTTTTATTAACATGTACACTGTTAATGCGTCATCTCCGTCACGACATTTTTGCACAACTAGATCGTCGCATTTTAACTGAAGAACATAATTCACTTCTTATTCAATCTTTGTTTGGAAAGAAAGGGTGACTGTGAAAAGAAAAAAAAAACATTGGTCAACCATAATCACATTTTTTTCTCTAGAGCCACCATTTATACTTGCCTTGCTGAATAAATAGTGAATTTTGCCAAATAGTTTTGCTTTCAATCAGTGTGATGAAATTTTCTCAGGAAATTAGGATGAAGAGAGGTACATGATTACGAGTAAATAGATCGCTAAAAATACCAATACAAATATTTTTTACCAGAGTATAATCTTTGTTGAAATTTATGCATTTGAACTCAGCGTGACGGAGATGACTGAAGCGTGACGGAAATGACTGAAGCGTGTATTTAACATGTTTAAGAATACATTATAATCACATGTTATATAATAATCTAAAATTCATGCAAACTAAGCTTTGTCATAGAATATTTGTCAATTTTAAACAACATTGTGTGTCAATTAACTGAGTTGACAATCCAACTCAAATTCATCATCTCAGTCACAAAAGAGCCGTGACGGAGATGACGCGTGACGGAGATGACTATCAGACACATTTAAAGCGCCGATAGCTAATGACAATGTATTCAATACAAATGAGCGATAGTGTTGTATGGTTGTTCCGTGGGCACATTCATATAAATGATTAGAAATTCAATCTAACATCTTTATCTAGCTAATATCAATCGTTCGGAGATGATCATCGTCATCTCCGTCACAAAAATAACGTGACGGAGATGATGCGTGACGGAGATGACTTTCAGACACATTTAAATCGCTGATAGCTTATAGCAATGTATGCAATACAAATAAGCGATAGTTTTGTATAGTTGTTCCGCGGGCACATTCATACAAATGATTAGAAATTCAATCTAATATCTTTATCTAGCTAATATAAAGCGTTCGGAGATGACGCTTAATAAAGGTACGGACCTGGTTTTTGACAAAGATCTCAAAAAAATAATGTTACTTACCTATAGACCGGGGAAAAAACGTGTCTCTTCTTTCTACTACCTAGTCACCCGACATGTTGCCACCACGATCACTCAAATTTAGCATATTTTTGTACCGTAGATGACGGACTCAAAATGCGTGACGGAGATGACGCAAAATATCGGGACACACAAAACAGATTCTTTTTTTTTTTTTTTTTTTTTAATCGTTGCATGTGTGCGTATTTAATCTTGGTATTCGTAGTCAACTCATAAAATTGAATTTATTAAGGTATATTAGGACAAAAAATATGCATCTTTTTTGAAATGCTATATTATGATATTTTTACATGATGCCATCGTGACATGCGAGTTTGAGGGGGGTGGAACATTTAAAAAAAGAATTTAAAAAAAAGTATAAGAGTTATCACTTTACTTTTTTTTGTATTTTTTGATTTTTGACTTACTTGTAAGTCAACACAAAGAGGTAACACAAAAAAAGCTTTAATTTTTTTTCTATGCGACACCAAAGTAGCGGGACACAAAACTATACACTTATCGAAGAATGACCCAAAAAGTGATGAATGGATGATACAATATAATTATTATGTGCTGTGATTTGATATGTCCCTCAGTAATGTGTGAACAATTCACGTTAAATTGATGTTATATGGCCGAGTATATGAGCGAAAATGCAAAATGATATTCACTAACTCATAGAACTGACTTCGTACTCGGTTGTTACTATCCAGTGGAACACCTAATTAGTAAATATCTTTTTAACGAAAGGGTATTTCGAGAAAAAAAACGAAACCTGTTCTAAGCTTCTATTGTTAAATCGAATACAACAAGTTATGAGAGAACTGCTACAATTCCAAGTAAGTTTCGAAGATTTGGACAATGTTACTAGATCCATTTAGTCCCCAATGTAGGTGCCCCTTATCTCAATCCAATTGCACCAGCAAGACAATCGCAATATACGTGCGCTAAATTAATCTTAAGAAAATCAATGATCTTGACATGTCTACTTTGACTGCTAAAATACAAAAGCTTATTTAGGGGTCTATTCGGTTGAAACCTATTTTATGCACCCCCCCCCCCCCCCCCCCCCCCAGTCGTCAAATTCTGGGCATGCCACTGGGGCTCCGTACTAATTTGTACTCTCTCATTGATTAAAGGTACTCTTGAGTATTGGTACTTCCCGAAATGCCCCTTGACACTAAATTGGTTGGTTTTAAGTCTATTTTAAAGTTCATTGAATAAAACATATGAAATGAGAATCATTCCCTTTCGAATGCTCTCATAGTTGTACAATTTGATTTCAAACTATTTTATTTATAAGTCTGTATACCCTGCCGGAGGACATCTTGACTTTTTAGAAAAAGACCAAAAATGCTTATAGACTTCTTTGAAAAACATCGAAAAGGGTTTTTAAATAGTTGTTGATGATTTCTCTATGTAATAATAATAAATAAAAAAAACATCACATTCACAATTTTGTATGAAAAATGGTTAAAACCAATGAGTTTTTAGAGAGCGCCCTCTTGAGTTGTAACGGTTCTTTTTTAGTGATAACAGCTAGGGTTCAGTTACTTAGTCGTTTGTATTTGTGTATATACCTTTCGAGCAAGGTGGAGTTATACCTATTAGTTTGTACCGCAATGGTGCAGGTTTTGGTTACTAAAATTAAGTTTGACCAAAACTCAATTATCCCTTTAACTCAGAAAAGTTTGCCCCCTCCCCCCAATTCGCAAACAAAGAAAGTAACATGGATCAACGCATGTGAGGTGCTTATGAAATGCATTTGAAATGAATTTGGGGTGCTTTATGTCTGAATAAGGCCGTTTTCAAAACTGTAGGGGTTGGGGGAGGCTGCAGCCCTATACAACTCCTAGCCACCTATGTACTCCTAGCCACCTCGTACACCTATGAGTTTGAAGTTGGTGGAATTGACGTTTCCGTTTATTTTCTATAATTAATATACCAAATAAAACGTAGACATAAAGGGTGTAGCCCACAAAACCATAAACACCTCTCAGATAATTTATCTGGAGTTTAGATCTCAAGAATTAGTTCCTATTCTGATTCCAGTCTTCCATGCAGCGCGGTCCGTTAGCTCAGTCGGCAGAGCGTGGTGCTAATAACGCTAAGGTCATGAGTTCGAGCCTCATACGGACCAGAGCATAAATATTTTGCTATACATCTTAATTTCAGTTTAATTGTGGTTTGTTTGGTACTTGTCTATACAAGTGCTCCACTTGTCCGTTCCCTCTCTACCAATTTTATTATTATTATTTATTTTTTAAACAACACAAACACCACACCCCCACCACCACCACCACCACCACCACCACTACCACTACTTCCACCCCATCGCGCTGGCATAAACTAAAAAAATAAAAATTGACTCTTTGATTTGATGGATGGCGCCATCTTTTGGTTGGTGTAGAGCAAATATATACACATTATATCTCAGGCCAGATGCAGTTCCACCTCTCTAATCTGCTTTCTCGAGCTATGTTTCTGTACGATTAACCTCCTTTGTTTATAAGTAACAAAGGTTGTGCGAAAATGTTATCTAAAGAAGTTAAACGTCATTGAAATAATAAAAACATTACTTATGCTTGAATAATGAAAAAAATAGTATCGGGAACCTTCAACATTTTCTTGGGATGAAAAGTTTCATACACCGTACAATCGTATTTCGCCCGTGCGCAGAGGGGGCACGTTGGTAAAATCGAACAGCCAATCTTCCCAAGCCCAGCTTTTGCATGCAAATGGTGCTATGCGATTTGAATGTCTGCTGCAGGCCCAGACGCCCTAAACTGTGATATTTGGATAGTCGTATAAGTGATTGTAACATCATATTCACGAGGAGGTAAGTTACAATTTGGACATCTTGTTGATTGTAGAGCAATACATCTTAATTTTGTTATTTAGTTGTGTTATTTGGACGATCTGTTACTCGATTTGGTCGCTGGCCAGTACAGTTGCTCGATCGCATCGCGTATCCGTAGACTACACACAGCGCGCGAAGCCTGACGACCTTGGTTTTGAATGGACATGAAGCCAGCGCCCCTTTTTACCCACGCATGTTTGCACACATACAATTCACTGCACTGGCGCTTCGCAGAATTAACAAATCATCCATCCATTTGACTTACTATATCTGCTCTTCAGTCTTGTATTGTTGATAACTAAGTGACCATACGTATATATGAACACATGAAAGACTAGGCTATGATCAATTAATGTACTTAACCCAATTAATGTGTATGTGTGTCAGTGTGTACTTTGTACAAGATGGAATGTGAGATGCGGTTACTTTAGTCTTTACTGTCTTTAGTATTTAGATTAAATTTTTGTTTTTTTGGCAGTGTATACAGCCACACTCGTGTGTCTTTAACTCAAGTGAACGCTACCGCGGAGCGGTAGCGTTCAAGGTCGGGCTCATAGTGCCCCCGAATTTATGCGCTAATGTGCACAATAAGTGTGCTTAAAATTATAGATATGATACAGTACTTACCACCGTGTAGATGATACATATGTTATGCAACTATGGGGTGGATCAGAATGATGATTTTTCGCTCCATTCCGCATCAAAATTGTTGGCAGTGTATACAGCCACACTCGTGTGTCTTTCACTCAAGTTCAAGGTCGGGCTCATAGACTAGTGCCCCCGAATTTATGCGCTAATGTGCACAATAAGTGTGCTTAAAATTATAGATATGATACGGTACTTACCACCGTGTAGATGATACATATGTTATGCAACTATGGGGTGGATCAGAATGATGATTTTTCGCTCCATTCCGCATCATAATGAGTGATTTATGCACCTCCTCGACTTCTATCTGTGTTGTATCGCGACTTAGGAACGAGCGATGATCAGGCGAACGCGCGGGTACGGTCTCCATTCATGTACCGCGCCCGCCGAATAGATGGCAGATCTGACTCGCGCGTTTAGTGGTCGTACGGTAATCGATCGTTCAGAAGTCGCGATACAACACAGATAGAAGTCGATGATGTGCATAAATCACTCATTTTGATGCGGAATGGAGCGAAAAATCATCATTCTGATCCACCCCATAGTTGCATAACATATGTATCATCTACACGGTGGTAAGTACCGTATCATATCTATAATTTTAAGCACACTTATTGTGCACATTAGCGCATAAATTCGGGGGCACTATGAGTATGAGCCCAACCTTGAACGCTACCGCTCCGCGGTAGCGTTCACTTGAGTTAGTGTGTCTTTAGCTTACGGCCACACTCTTGTGGCTGTATCCATAGAGCCGCGTATGGATACAACCACACTCGCGCATGCGCATAGCCAAAATTTCCGACTTGTATATTATCGAACATCGAGTACGAGATTACGCAAAAGAAGCGGCGGCATGTACCGAGCATCGAACCCGATACACGGCGTCTTTAGATTATCAGACTAGCACGCATATATGGTCATGCGTCGTGAGGTCGCCTCCTTTTGCGTTACATGCCGTTTTGGGCTTCTGCGGGACAATGTTACAGTTGAGAGCAAATATTTTCTGAGGAAGACCCCCTACCCTATCAAAACTATACATTTTCTGAAAGGAAATTTCCCAAGGAACCCAAATATGCACTCAGAAATAACACTAGGTGTACAGTTAATTGTTCATATTAACCAAAACATGAAATTTTGTTTACAGTTTTAGAGGTCAATATTTTCCTGATAACTTTTTCTAAAGTAGCTCTAGACAAGAAATTATAATGTTTTCATGCAGAGCAGACTTAGACCTTTACAGCAATATAATATTGTATGGGGTAAATTATATTTTTGCGGGAGATTATTTAATTCATACTTCATGAATTTTGTTTGTTTAAATAATCAATAATTTTCACTAAGTAGGAGTCACTAGATGAATGGAATATAGAGTAAAGCCTAAATATGATGAGCCATAATACAGTGTGATAAGAAAGCTTTAATTTGATACCAAATTTGTAGTCTTAAACCTTTTCTTTTTGAAGATATTAACGTTTTTACCAAGAATTCACAAAATGTTTCGGTCAAGATTGTGCCCCCATAGAGTCTGTACAGGAAAGTATTGGGAAACACCCAATTTTCTATGTTTGTGTTGATAAAATACAAATTTGATGTGCCAAAAACACTTTTCAATCACTTGACATTAAAGTTCAATGTTTTAGCTTTCATTTGATACCAACATTGTTGCTATACATCTAGTTTTGACAAAGTTATTAACGTTTTAAGAAAAATTGCGCTTTGAGAGTCATTTCCCCATAGACTTTGTACACGGGCGCCGCTTCCTGCGGCGCCGCTTCCTGCTCCACCCTCCGGCTTTAACCTTCAAACGGCTGTATTTCGATCTTGAATAGAGGTATACCTTTGAAACTTTGCAGAATGATAGCATTTTGATAGCCCTTTCAAATGATACCAAATTTGTTAATATAGGATTTTTGGTTTTGAAAATATGAAGAAAATTGCAAAAAAAAAAACCCAAAATGTAACGGCTCCACCCTATTTGGAGGCGAGTTCATGACACACGACCATATCCATTGCGCCACAGCGGATTGGCTTGATTTGCAGCAGGAACAGAAGAAGTTTTGTCTTTATTAGTTTCTGGGGATATATATTACCCTAACCTAAACCCTAACCCTAACCCTAATTTAGTGGCTATAGGTCAGTATATTTAGTGGCTATATGTCAGATTAGTGGCTATAGGTCAGATTAATGGCTATAAGTCGGTATACACGCATTGTGCTGCCGTAAGAATAGCCGGCGTGTGGCTGTATCCATAGAGCCGTGTATACGAATGGAGTGTGGCTGTATCCCATACACGGAGCTACGGATACAGCCACACGAGTGTGGCCGTAAGCTAAAGACACACGAGTGTGGTTGTATACACTTCCTTTTTTTACATACTACTGTTAACGTGGTAATATTCGCGGATTTCGCGCTGAAGTCTGCGTCCGCGAATATTAAATCCCGCGAATATGCAATTTTATGCATTTTCTTTAACTAAATAATCCTTTTGATGAGGGTCTTACGATCGGCTGTGAAATTGAAAACCCGCGAAAGTGTTTTTGCGTCGCTCAGCGCTAAAATAACAACGTTTACAGTATGTGATTTTGTTTTGAAGAATTGAATGCAGGTGTCAAGAGTTAAAAATAGTTTTGTTGGCAGTTTAATTGTAAGTCCCTGTCGTAATGCATACAAGTTAAAGGGGCTTAATAAATTGGTTTCATCATGTTCAAAATTGCTTGTAAGTTGTAACACTAACAGTGTATTGTAAAAAATAAGCAACAATATGCAGATTAGATGAATACATAAATACAGGAGAGGCAGGGGAACTCTGCCATCTACATTCTAACAAACGGCTAGCGCACACTGTACTCGCTTGAAATGCATCGCCATTGCAACTAAGTACTAACTGGCCAAAAGTTATGAATTTGGGCGTTCTTTACCAAAGCGTGCCCACGACTTGGCATGCATGACTAGTAAAAGAACCACTGCTCTGCAAAAGCATCGGTTCTTTTAGACGTGCATGCCAAGTCGTGGGCAGGCTATTGCTTTGGTACCAAATTTGTATAGTAAATAATGTGAAACGGAAATTTGACAGTGAACGTTTTGGGAGATGATTCTGTGTTGAATTTAGGCTTTTAGGAATCTAGTATCATAGTCAAAATACACAAAACTTGAGCAGTTCTCACAGTACTTGTATAATTACCAATAAAAGCATGGAACAGGTTTTTGTTTGAAGAATTCCTCTAAAATGCATTTTGCCATGTTCTCCTGCCTTCAGTGTTTTAATATTTAAACTGTATGGAAATAAGATTCTAGATATATTTGAAACGGTAAACATGTTGAGTACCATCATCTACCATCAGACAGACGAGACAAGGTACATGTACATGTAGTGTGAATGAGTGTTGTTTCTTGATCCTCATACCAGTGAAAAACATATACAGGGGATTGGGGGCAATTCAGCTCCTGAAATAGTAAAAAGGGCCCCTGAATATCATAAAAGAATAATGTTTACCTTGTGAAAACAGAAAATCAATGTCTGATTTTATTCTGATCTTTTGGGTGAATTATCCAAATTCAGATACTATATAGGGGCCATTCTTTGAAAAGTGAAACTTTTTCGGAAAAATTGAAGTTTTATTTTTCTGTAGTTTCGTTCCATTTTTGGAATGATCCATGTGTAAAGTTTCATGAAATACATGATTTGAAGTTTAAAATGAAACTTTTTTACTCATTTGCATAAATTTACATATTTCAATATTTTTCTAATAATCATAATTCAGAAAATAATCAAGATATCAAAAGGATAATTAGCAAGCTCATTCTTCTCACTTTCCTGTACAGGTTGATACCAACTTTGTAAAAATTCAACCTTTCATTCTTTTCTAAACCCGATATTATAAAATTCCCATTTTTCCATTCATATTGTACATGTCACACATGTGACCAGCCCAAAATGTCACACACGTGACCAGACGTTGCCACATAATTAAGTACTATAAAAAACAACGGTTTGATATAATTCTCATTCATTGCTATTGTTGTACTTCATTGCTATGTATAGTACTTCTCTGGTAATAAGATGAACATTATAGCTATTCATATTTTAAAGAATTTTCCAAATGAAATTTAGTTATGAAAAAAGCGCTCCGTGCGAAGTCACACACGTGACCCATGCCATTTGACCTCTGACATTGAGTTACGTAATCCTTATAAAATCTTTTGTGTTAAGTTTGAAAGACTACAACATATTCAAGTCACATATGAAGTAAAAATCATTATAGTCTCATACTTACTAAAATATAAGCATCCCATTTCAAAATTTGTCATGTTTTGGGTCACACACGTGACCAAGAATGGCCCATAGACGATCCTAATTGTACCCTTGACTACGGTCGAAAGCATCCATAGACACTATCAATTTCAATCTGTAATATCTTAAGCCTGGGTCGGAACGGACGGAATACCGGAATCCGTCCGGTGTGTGCGTGTTCCGGTAATGTTTTCTCCATTCCGGTATTCCGATGAAAATCACGTAAAACCTCTTTTTCCTCAAAAAATCATATTTTGTAGTAGAAAACTAACAGAAGAAAACAAATGACAAAAAAGTACAAGAAAGACGATGTCGAATGCAACTTACAACGACAAGAAATCCGCTGCGTTCATATGAAAGCCGATCTAACGATCGACTAGGCTAGCTACCCCGGCGCGCCCCGCACAGTCATGCAGCTGCTAGCGCTATCAGTCAGAGCTAGCTACATGTAGCTGCGCCGTACATGTCATCAAACGTTTCTCAAACGTTGACATCCAGTCCGCCCTCTATCGATATCGGTACTAATAATGCTCCGACACAGCCCGCCATATCACTCGTATACTTTGTGTGCAGGTTATGGGTCTATTTTCTTTCGCGAGATCGATCCGCCGGGAATTGGGGAAATCCCCAGCGGATGGATCTCGCGTAGGAAAATAGACCCTATAGCCTGCACGCAAAGTATAAGTTAGTGTTATCTTATTCGTGTCGTTGTATTAGCTTCAGTTCATGCAGTTTCGAGCGAGTTAGAAAATGTTCGAGATATAATAAGCGCATTTTTGTTGTTGCTGTTTTTGCAGGTAATTGTTCTCGTATTTATTTTAAAAGCCATACAAACATGTAAGTAAAATAAGAGACATTTTCGTTCCTTTTCGGCACTTTTTAAGAGTGCAACTTGCTTGCAAAGTCAAGGCAGTTGAGTTGGCCTGTCTCGCAGCGCGGGGCCTGCATGCCTGCGCTGCCGAAACCATGGCAGACCTTCTAGTGCGTGTTCGTTCCGTATCATTCATTGGCAGATTTTTTTTTTTATCGGAACACCGGATTCCGACCGGCACAACACCGGCGGATTCCGGAACAAAAAAATTCCGACATGACTCAGGCCTATAATATCTCCATAATCAGGAAGACATTTGAAAAATCTAATCCCATTTCATTCTTCCATTTTTAAAGCCAAACAACAAGGTACAAGAGAAGTGTGAAAGCTCCAAGTGATTTTGGTTGAATTTGACAAAGTTAATGGATCACTTTAATGTGAACCTGCATTAATAGCCATGAGATGATGAGGCCCAAGGGGACACACGTTTGCATTTCATTTTGAGTTCATGTTTAATCCATTGGAAACAGCATTGATGGCAATTTGTATGCTAATTCAGTCACGTAGTGGATCCAAATTTAAATTCAGGTTTTGTTTGAGTGATGAATAATTGCCAGTGCAAGACATTATTCTCATTCTCATGTCAAATGCTTACAAGGCATTTGTTTAAATTGTTTTCATTTTGTTTGTTTTGTTTTTAGGGGATACTTTTTGTGCTTGCCTGCATTAAAGTGGTAATCTGAAATTTGTTTTGAATTTAAATACATTTTGGAATTCATGGGGGTTCTAGCCTCTTCTATGATTTGGGGAGCAGTCTGGGATTGCATTTTCAATGCCTTTTCTAAAGCTAGCAGGTGTATGTTTATAAATGTACATGTTAATTGTTATGCTGATGTACAGCTGAATAATTCCTCCACCCATTCTTAGAAATGATAATTCTGAACAACAGATTGCATGTATTGTGACCTATTGAGGTTAGAATGATAACGGCCATTAAAATGATTGGAGTACATTTCCATTGTGGCGTATATTACACTGTACAGATGAGTGGGTGTTCATTAATGATTTGAAAGTTCAGTACGTGTTGAATACCATGACATCATGATCATTACTGTATAATACTGATCCATTCATATCCCTCTGCATACGTGTGGAGTACCACCCCTCCAGTAGAGTGGAAGTGTCTAGGGTGTGTGTTGGATGAATAGGATGATACTATGCCACAATACACTGTCCCAGGGATGTATTGCAGCGAGCTCATTCTGTAGTTCTCTGGATGGAGGATAATGGAGCTTTCCCATTCTCTTAACACTAGCCAAGAACTCAGGGTGAACTTACATTACATAGAAAACATGATGATGATGATGATGGGCGTACACAGATAACTGGCTTAGGAGAAAGAGGATCCCCCCCCCCTTTCGACTTGTCCTGCACATTTACACTTGTTGGTGTGGTTTATAAGGGATAGAATGGGAGGAATACTGCCTTGGATCATCGTACTGTATGGTTGCATCCAATGATTCTCTGATTCTAGTGGTGTCACGATGGATTGAATTTTGACCAGCAATTCATATAATTAAAATGAATTGTGTATCTTTAGTATTTGATTTTTAGCTGTGATCTGTTTGTAGCTCAGTGAGTCAGTGACGTTTGCAAGGCGGGTTAAATACATTGAAACAATAGACTGCACTGGAGATAAAAGTTGACAGGATTTACTAATTGGAATTACCCAACTATTGGCTGGCTAAATCTGAATACAAAATCTGGATACAAAATCAGCTTGAGGTATTAAAAGAGAAGTGTAATGATTAAAGGTCAAGTCAATTGTAAAATGTATTTAAAGGGATAGTTGAGTTCTGGTAAGGAGAGTACAGTTTTAGTGAAACTGAATTTTAGTAACCAAAACCTGCATCATTACATAACAAACTAATAGTTATAACTAGAAAGGAACACAAAATTACAAATGACGTAGTAAAGATCATGTTATCATTCAAAAAGAGCCGTTAAAACGTAAGAGGGCGCTCTCTAAACACTCATCGGTTTCAACCATTTTGAATAAAATATTGTGCATGTGATGCTTTGTTGAAATAGTGATTAGATAGAGAAATAACCAATAACTATTTAAATACCTATTTTGTAACTTTTTTGAAAAGAGGAAGCATTTTTTTGAATTTTTAACGGCTGGTTCAAAATTCTCTAATAAACCCGGGCCCCGGGTTTATTACAAATTGTTATATTTATGGATATTTCAGCCGTTTCTGAACCGATTTTGATCAAACAAAGATGATTTTATTGTTTAAATATTATGCTCTTTCAAATTTTACAATCAGTTTTTCATTACCTCACAAACCAATTAAGTAGTCTAGCGCCCTCTCTACCAAAACTCAACTTTCCCTTTAAGGGGATTTGCAATCTGCTGTAAATAGCAGAAAAATTTTAATACACCAAATTTAATCAGGAGATTCAACTAAATTATAAATACTGTGAAATTATATACATAATTTGTAGATCTGTCTGAAATTGATTTGTGTACATGTGAACATATCATAATATTTAGTATTTCTTGCAAACCTGTGAAGTCTATTTTAGCAGGTCTATTTTAGCAGGGCTGTAAATCATCTCTGGCCAGCTGAAATCCCCATAGACTTTGTACATAGCCCACAAGGTTCCCATAAGCAACAGGTTAAAGTATCTTGGGCTATTAAAATTGGAATTTAATAGTGCTTATTTTTACTTCTCTCTGTATGGATACTTGAATTAGATATTTTCTAAAGATTGACCTCATTTTTGTAAAGGTCAATGGTGGGAATGGAAGGGATGTCATTCTGTATTGGATGTTGGTAGTCTTTTTTTGGTGTTTTCTATTGACCTGGGAATAATTAGAAAGTGTTGGCCATGTTGGTATCATGTTACCTCATGTAGTCTTGGAGACTGGCTGTAGGATGTGTCACTCATTAAAAAGACATTTCACCTGTTTACATACATGTAGAGATAATCCAATTACCATACCCCTGACTTTAACTTAACATGATGTAATTTGATATTTGATTGAATGTTGACCTTGGAGTAATGAGAAGGTTGCTGGTGGTATTAATATTGGTATCTCTCTCTGGCCCAGTCTCCCTGTCTCCTTGCTACTCTTCCATGCTTTGCTATACTAGTGGAATATTGGTATCTCTCTCTGGCCCAGTCTCCCTGTCTCCTTGCTACTCTTCCATGCTTTGCTATACTAGTGGAATATTGGTATCTCTCTCTGGCCCAGTCTCCCTGTCTCCTTGCTACTCTTCCATGCTTTGCTATGCTAGTGGAATATTGGTATCTCTCTCTGGCCCAGTCTCCCTGTCTCCTTGCTACTCTTCCATGCTTTGCTATACTAGTGGAATATTGGTATCTCTCTCCAGCCCAGTCTCCCTGTCTCCTTGCTACTCTTCCATGCTTTGCTATACTAGTGGAATATTGGTATCTCTCTCTGGCCCAGTCTCCCTGTCTCCTTGCTACTCTTCCATGCTTTGCTATACTAGTGGAATATTGGTATCTCTCTCTGGCCCAGTCTTCCTGTCTCCTTGCTACTCTTCCATGCTTTGCTATGCCAGTGGAATATTGGTATCTCTCTCTGGCCCAGTCTTCCTGTCTCCTTGCTACTCTTCCATGCTATGCTATGCCAGTGGAATATTGGTATCTCTCTCTGGCCCAGTCTCCCTGTCTCCTTGCTACTCTTCCATGCTTTGCTATACTAGTGGAATATTGGTATCTCTCTCTGGCCCAGTCTCCCTGTCTCCTTTCTACTCTTCCATGCTTTGCTATGCTAGTGGAATATTGGTATCTCTCTCTGGCCCAGTCTCCCTGTCTCCTTGCTACTCTTCCATGCTTTGCTATGCTAGTGGAACCATGCCCTTGATCGGTATGCTGATTGGTTTGTGTGGACCATAATAACATCTGCTGACAGAGTTACGCTTTATCATTCGTCTTCCTCTGTCTTTCGCTAACTTCTTTCATCTTCCATTATCTCTTTCCTCTTGCTGTGTTGTAATACCTCTGTCTCTGTTTCATCATCTCATCTCCACACTTCTTGTGCTTAAAAAAATGTCTATCACCATTTTTATTAGCTCCATCGTCCACCTACCTTTATTTTATCTCTTCATTTTTACAAATAATTTTGATAATTTTCTCTAATTTTATTTCCCTTTCTTTCTGTTGTTGTCTCTTCTTGTCTTTAATTACTGTTCATGCACACTGTAAACACAATACACATCTATCATCTTGCATTCCGCTATTTGTACAAAATATCCTTTTTAGAACCCCGTATCTCTAGCTTTCACTTTCCTTTGTATGTGGTTGTAGGTAATTCCATTTATTTCCCCTACTGCAATGCTGTATGTGTCTCTGAGTGTCTTGTTGTGCATCACTACTCCTCCTCACTCCCAGTTCTGCTGCCATTCCTGTGCCCTCATTACAAGACCTCGGTAATGAAGAATGTTGTTAGTGCTAATGATGAGAAGTCCATGCCGGAATGTTTAATATTGCCTCAGTTCAAGCAGCTGTACTCTCATAGACTCATAGTATCTATACTGTGTACTACTGTGCTGCGTAGATGTGTCTTTTTGCGCTTATAATTTTAGCAGATGGGAGAGTTGATGAGCAGTTAGTTTCATGGAATGTATCGGCTCTGCAAATTCAATTATATCTTAGCTTGATTATCTATATGGAAAGGTTTTCCTTTTTTTTGATCAGAGTCTTACAATTTGTTCAAGGTTCTAAAACAACCAGGCATACATCAATACTATAGGGCAAGTCCAAGCTATTTTGTAGCTGTAACGCGTGGGACATCAGAGTGAAAAAGAGAGGTTACTCTTATAAGAAATATTGAAACACCAATTTGTTTTACATTTTAGATGCTTTAGAGCAAATTCTATCAAACGCCCCCCCCCCCCCCCCCAAATGAAATCCCCCATGCATTAATAATTTATGCGACTTTTTGCTAGCGTAACGCGCGGGACCAGAGAAAGTTGGTATTTTAAAACTTAGAATTTGAATGTGAATTCCTCTGAATTTATATACAATATCGAAACATGCTTGGTATGGTCTTAATGTGCATCTTGTGCTCTACCAGAATATGAAATTTCATCATCTCAAAACTTTAGAGTTTCACACAGGGTCAATTTAAAAAAAATATTGTATTGTAACGCGCGGGACATGTAACATGCGGGACATTTTTCTACCATGCGTTTTACATAGGCCCACCCCCCAATTTGCCCTTATTATAGATACAAGAATTTGTGCTTGGAAAATGCTCATCTTATGCATACTGTAAATGTTCTTTATGACATTTCCTAACAACATTTAAAAACAAAAGTTGCAAAAGCGAATATTTTCTTTATTTCTTTGTTTTGGGAAATTCTTATGTATTTCTTTGTTTTTCAACTTCCATTTTTACATCTTTTTAAAAAAGAAATCAATTATTCACCACTGTCAAACAATTATTATCCTAAAATTAATTATTTGCAGTGATTAAAATGAGAAATTATTGAGTTTTTATCAATCCTATGAAAAAACACTTTTTCCATAGGAATTGTACATAAATCATAAAATTATGCAATTTCCAGATTGACTTCCACTTCGAAAAAGTCATGTGCCTTTGTAAGGGTATAAATGTTTGTCATGAATTTGGTCTCAAAAGTTGCGCAAGACTTCATAGAAAAAACTTGTTAAGTGGCAGGCAAATATCCTCGCGTGTTACGGAATGATCGTAAATAAGCCAATAGGCCAAAACAAGATTGTCATAAACCCATTGCTTTACTGTATAGATTGTCCCGCGCGTTACAAAATCTAATTATTGATTTATGCTAATTAGGTAAATGTGATAACTTTTTGTTGCCATATTATGGATGTCCCCCAAGGTAAATTAGAACTTTGTAGAGTTTCAGAAAAATAAACCTTTTGATTAACGAGTAATCGAAACAATAAGATGTAAAAATGTAACACGTGGGACATGCTAATTTTGGAACGCATCTAATATGCATATTGAATGAGATAACAAGCTGAAAATTATAATCCAACTTCCTTCTGGTAATGACATCAGGTCAAGCCAATAATAAGTAAAGAATCATTACAAGCATTTTAAATATGATTTAATTTGTCTTTAATTCAGATGTCCCACGCGTTACGACGATTTACATATTATGAAAATATATTTGATTATTACTACTTATTGGAGATAAGTTTTTAATTTTTTTTCTTTAAAATGACATCAAGTTTCACTCAATTGGGTGAATATGAAAATTCACCCCCTTGGACTTGCCCTAGATATATAGGCCAAAGCCAAAAGTATGGGTAAATGCGACTGGACGGAATTTGATAGCTTTTTTGATCATACAAAAACAAATAAAGATGTGACTGGATAAAAGTTTGTTGTTACATGGACAGGGTAAAGTGATAAATATTATCAAAGAGAAAAATTGAACAATTTATGAGTCTGTTGCCATGGTAACTACATGTTTTTGAAGCGCGACGGGACGGAACGATAGAATGACACAATTTTTTTGTTTTGCAAACAATGTTGTTTTCTATCAAAAGTAAAATCCTAGTTAAATCCTGCCATGTATCATAAGAAACGTATGAATGTTCAGTCTAAACACAAGAAAAAGCTAAGCTTCCACATCAATTTGTTTTATTTTTATTTAATTTTTGTAATGTGGTGTCGGCGCGACGGGACGGAAACGCGACGGGACGGAAATTTGGTCATGTACAAAACAAATGACAAATTTTTCAATTGCAATAATTTTCAATCCCTCATGAACTGTTTTGCCATTTTAAACATTTATTTCACCTAATAGCCAATAAAAAATAGTTACAAGCATATTTAGTATTGATATCACAGTAAAAAAAGAAAATTACAAATTTTCCCTATTGGACCATGTACAAAACAAATGGGACTTATTTAAATCAAAATTTAATTCCCTTTTTTTTTTTTTTGTGTTTAAAGATTTATTAATGTTTAAGATAAAAATGACATATTACTATAAAAAAAAGCATTCTTTATCATTTGCTGCTTGGATTTGAAAATTAACTTAATTCAGGAAAATTTGAAAATGTGTTTTTATACTTAAGTGTGGAAGCACTGGCACTGTACATTATGGAGGAGGGTTCCCACCCAAATAATGTGAATATTTTCCTCACCAAATTAATTTTAGTTAATAAGCAAATTAGTTCATTTTAAAGCAAAAATACATGAAACTGTATTCTGTTCCCTTTCAACTATACACTAAATGTATACAAAAGAAAGAAAACGGTGATGAAATTGCATTAATAATATGTTTAATCCGGATTAAATTCTGTCCCGTCGCGCAATTTCCGTCCCGTCGCGCAATTTCCGTCCCGTCACGAAAATGTCAAAGCCTCGTAGAATTTTTCTGAATAGAGGAAATGAAATTCTAACATCATAAAAGTGTTCAGGCATGAATTCATTGATACTTCAGAAAAGATGGCAATAAATAACTGCTCTAATATTGAGTGACGCTAAAAAATGGACGTCAAAACGCGACGGGACGGAAAAATGTCAGAATAAGGCAATTTTTGGCCCAACAAAAGAGGGCGGTATTATACGAAATTTGTGTGGTACAATTGTCCTATGCATGAGCTATCCAAAAACACTTCTATATTTCTAGAATGAATCTTAGTTTTTGTATAAATCAAATTTTTCAAAATTCCGTCCCGTCGCGCTGAGAGGGCGCTTTCCATTATTTAAAAGTGTATTACAGGAAATCCGAGAGACGGTATGCTTAGCCGAACACTGTTCCAGAAACTGCAGATACTCACCTTTCCTATCATACTTGAAAGAAAATAATTTTTTCAATTTGAAATTTTTACACTTGGGTTGACTACTTTTGGCTTTGGCCCATATATAGACTAAATGCAAGTCACTACAATAACTAGCTAAATGTTTCTATTTGTACATTGTAGTGAGGACTCTGTTCAGCAGAAATTTATACTACAATGCTGCTATCGTATACCTTGAAATTTTTTTTTTTTGTGACCGGTTACTTTTTTTTCACATAAAAAACAAACAAACTCAAGTACCGTAGTGGCCAGGGAACTCGGCCAGTCACACACAGCACAGTGCGCCATTGACTTAGTACACGCGCTGTGCGCTGTGGCCGAGTTCTCCTGCATTGCGATAAATTCAACCTTCGTACATAAAATCGCGCCGTGCGGAAACCCGCTTTGCCGTTGAGCGATAATTTTCGATGAGCGAAGGCACTGCGATATTGCGGTCCAATTGGTGTAAGTTTCTTTCGAAATGAACTACTGAGCGTAGATCTACAAAAGCGAGAATCAAGATTCTAAAAATTGAAATCTCAAATTATCGTGAACAAAATAAAAAAAAATTTGGATTGTAAAGACTGACTTTCAAGCGATTTTCTGGATTTCCAGGAGGAATGCAGAGCAGCAAGATACATGTATTTTATGAGCAATATGCAGATAAATCGTTTGATATAAGTTTCGAGTCACATGTTCAGTGCATTATCGGCAAATCTAATTTCAAAGACAGCCCTGTCCTTTTTCTGGCTGAGTTCTCCCCCCGGCCGAGTTCTCTAGCCACTACGGTACCAATTACTAGACAGCGCTTGGATGATACTGTAGTTGAAAATAAATCACATCCGTTTCCAACTTATTTTTCATTACAACTGATCTTTCAATTATCTGTCATTGTGACATTATATGGTCCATTGATCAGGTGATTGTGATCACCTGAATGTCAAGGAATGAGTCAAGGTCATGTAATCAGTAAATGGAGTATGTGATCATGTGATGAATTGAATGTTGAAGCATTAGTCATGGTACTCATTAAGACTCAAGTTCAAAGCAAAAACTAATACAGTTGTATGAAGGTCAATGAAATTGTCACACCATCTGTTACTTATATACCCGACAAGTGGGATAAACTGGGATTATATACCAGGACTTGATTTACAATGTAGACCCAAGATTAAAACAACAGATTGTAGCTTTGAGAAAAGTAGGTTTCCAGTTGTGTACATCCCATTCAAGTCACATTATCTATCGTCTATTGAGATAAAATACAGCAAGCTCGGGTTATGGTGTAATGAAAGAATATGTTAACATAGAATCAGGAAATAAGTGAGGAATGAAGTTCACAATATATCTACTTTATCTAGGTGTATTTTAATTCACAGCTTTCAATTCATAGTACTAGTAGGGAAAAAAATATTCAATTCATTGGATGAGGGAATCATAGGTCATGCATTACCAAGCGTAATAAAACGTCACCAAATGTAACCATAATTGACAATAGCACTGTGTGGAAACGCTGATGATTACAATGAGGGTGGGTGGAAAGCGGTTGGTTGCTTTCAAATGGTTTGCATTACTCTTCCCAACCCAGGTCCCTGCCCAGATTAATAGTGTGCAGTGCCCCCCAGCACAGGCGCTGCTATAAATGGCCCTAAATGAAAAGATTTAATCTTTTGTTCAGGAGATATTCATAACTCTGCCTGGTTGTATAGATTCGTCACAGGCAGTGTAATCGAGGCTAGACAATCAGTGGTGTGTTCGGCGTTCGCTAGGTTTCGTTCTCACACTTTTCCCTGTAAGCATGTTTCGTTCAATATTTGATTGTGTATACATTCATCTGTCAAGGAATCTTTATAATGCTAAAGGCATGCTAAATACATAGTAAATGAATGATGCTTTCTCAGCCTGGGACCCAGAGGGTTAATCCAGGCAGTTGAAGGTTATTTAGTTGGTCTCGCTTCCCACACCTGCTCCTTGACTGAATTATTCACTCTCAATCTTTGTCTGTCTACAGAGTTCAGAGGGGGATTGTTTGTCTGGCTTGGATTAGCTACTCATCACCTTCTCATTCTGCATATCATGTGAGAAGTAATCTAATTTCATATGAAGGGATCAAATGCCCCACAATAACATCTTATTTAGAACTAAGAAATAATATCATATTCTTCATATTTATCATGTAAGGGCTAAGGCTGCAAAGCTATCTAAATATTTATTGAAACAAAAATGAAAATAGTGTTTTTAAATAAAACCAAACTTTATGATATTTTGTCTCCATTTTTATATGGAAAAAATGTTTTCCTTGAAATTCTCCTTTGTGTCCAATTAACCCTGTTAACCCTGTTGGTATCACGCATGACAAATCTCATGGAGATATAACAGTAGTAAGGTGGTGCCCATGCCCCATGGTAGTGTGAGGCTCACCTGATAACAGAACCCCTGTCTGCAAACACACCGTGCCCCCATAATTGCCATATTTGAAGAATGCACATGTGGGCAATTCCACGGTAACTGACGTTACAATGTAGGATTTGTACAACTTTGTTTTCATTGTAGTTACGTAAATAAAGATACCTGGGGGTTATAATTTGATACAGGTATATAGTTGATAAGAGTGAAGAAATAAGTATGAATTTTTTCACCAAAACTGCATTTTTTTTCGAACAGCGAGCAAAAATGTGTCGGTAACTGACGTTACGCAAAAAAGACATGCAAAATCATGGTCTTGAATCAAAGTGTAATATATCATGTCCCAGACCTGCTAGAATGATGAGATTGATGTGACATCATCCCTGGGTACCCAGGAATAGATGTACAAAATATAGAATAATTAGCACCATTTCCCTTTATGCTATGATAACTTTACCGAAGGTATGTCGGTAACTGACGTTACGTAACTGACGTTACGGTTACACTTCCCATAGGCTTAACACATGAAAAATCATGTGTTGGAATCAGTTTGAAATATTTCATGTCCTTAACTTGTTAGAATGATTTTTGGGGTATGGATTATTTCCTTGGTCCATCAAGAACATATATACAAATAAAAGGAGAACTTTGTCCAGTTTTTTTTTATTCTGGGGAAAGTTTATTGTGAGCATGCTGGTAACTGACGTTACGGTAACTGACGTTACAATGCTTTGTCTATGGGGTTTACATGAAACTGATTTTATCACTGTTTTTACACTGCATCAAGAATGATATCATACTATGAAATGTTAAATACTGATATCAACCTAGCAAAAGATCAAACAATGGGAAATCGGGACCTATGGGTCTAATTGACGTTTTACATGTGCTTTATCTATGGGTGGTAACTGACGTTACACATGTAAATTAGATTTAGGTTGTAGAACAAATTTGTTGATTCCTCATGAATCATACCATACCAGTCACATGTTTAATATTAAATATATTAACTATTAAGATTCAAAACAGTGATTTATCAATGATTTGGAATGGATATGGGGTGTGGGGATCTAAGGGCCAAGTCCCTTTGCCCTTTCACAGAAATAAAGAGAGGATTTTGCCTTTTTTACACCACTTTATTAACAAAAGCAGATAAATTAAGGGCTTTCCATCCTATTTGCCCATACTGGGAGATAAAACTTACAGGGAAACAAAGGGAAATTTAACTTAAAATAAGATTTGTATAATCCATGATTTTGGTAACTGACGTTACATCCCCTACATCTCAATGTTTAGTCTTTTGAAAGAACTTTATACTGATTTACATGATAATAACTGGCTTAAACAATTTAGCAAGTGCCTCCTGAAGGTTTATGAATCTTTCAATTATCATTGTTCCCTTGGTAAATCATGTTACATTATGGTAAATGATGTTACATCATGGTAATTGATGTTAAATCATGGTAACTGACGTTACATGGTAACTGACGTTACACACTTTGAAGAGCCATTTTTACCAATGGTATGTGGGCATCCCAATTTTTGTTGTATTGATAGAAAGAGAGTTGGTCAAAGATTACAAATCTCAAGTAGCATCCCATATATCACCTTCTTTGTGGAATAAATTGAACAAATCCTTGTTTTTGGTAACTGACGTTACATCCATTATGGTAAACTGAGCTAATCAAGATGTTTGTCAAATTCAATATTCAAACCAGCAAATTTTGTTCATGCCATTTGGTAAAGTGTTATTCTGGTAACTCTTTTCATGTGAAAGTTTATCAATTGAAGCAATGGTTTAGTAGATTTACTGATAGCAAATTGTATGTGAATTTATCTTTCTCATCACCTAAATCTCTACTTTTATACTTTGATGGCCATTTTGAAGAGAAAAAATGGCCGTCTTTGAAAAAAAAATTATGGTTTCTAAAACTTCAACTCATGTATTATTCAAAAATATGAGTTGTTTAAACCAAATATAATTTTTTATTTTTGGCATCCATGTCCCTTATGTCGTGGAATTGCCCATGTGCTTGTTTAACGGCAAGATGCGACAAAAGAACTAGGGAAACATAAAACATTTGATTTTGAGCGTTGTGAACAAATGGAGAAACTCAACTCTTGTATACGTGTGTTATTAGAGGCTCAGTCTCACAAACCCGAAAGAGAATTTGCTCGGCAAATATTTGGTGTAAGACCCAGACAGAGAAAATACCAGAGATCAGCAAGAATTGTACATTGTAGAAACTAGTGCAGTCTCCAAATATCACTCCTAGAGACAAATGTTGGAACAGGATTCATGAGAGCCCAAACCACCCAGGGCACACACCCACTCAACTACTCCAGCAGAGCTCTAGAAACATAATCTGTTTTAAATTACATATTTACGTAATGTTGATTAATGCAATTTATGTGGGATATATTTTAATGAGGATGACATGAACCTGTATGCTTCTAGCTGAAACACATTTATTTCCTGAATTCAAACCCATCTTTGATACAAAAAATGTTGTATATATTTTTGGTAAAAATACTGTCTTAGATATGAATTTAGGAAATATTTCAATTTTTCAGAATTTGTCATACATGAACTAGTACATGTAATCTAACCTGATCAAGAATGTTTGATGTTAGTACATGACATTCATTCTTCATACAGCCAAGTAAGCCTGAGTCATGTCGGAATTTTTTTGTTCCGGAATCCGCCGGTGTTGTGCCGGTCGGAATCCGGTATTCCGATAAAAAAAAAACCTGCCAATGAATGATACGGAACGAACACGCACTAGAAGGTCTGCCATAGCTTCGGCAGCGCAGGCAGGCCCCACGCTGCGAGACAGGCCAACTCAACTGCCTTGACCTTGCATTTTTCAAGTTGCACTCTTAAAAAGTGCCGAAAAGGAACGAAAATGTAAGATTATTACGATTAAGATCTCTTATTTTACTTATACGAGAACAATTACCTGCAAAAACAGCAACAAAAAAAAATGCGCTGATTATATCTCGAACATTTTCTAACTCGCTCGGACCTGCATGTGTATAATATTATGAACTGAAGCTTGTACAACGACACGAATAAGTCAACACTAACACTTCACTTGTATACTTTGCGTGCAGCTTATCGGGTCTTTTTTCTTACGCGAGATATCCATCCGCCGGGAATTGGGGAATTCCCCAATTCCCGGCGGATGGATATCTCGCGTAAGAAATGAGACCCATAACCTTTACGCAAAGTATACGAGTGATATGGCGGGCTGTATCGGAGCATTAGTTTAGTACCGATAGAGCTAAGGCCTTAAGGGCGGACTGGATGTCAACGTTTGAGAATCGTTTAATCCATGTGCAGTATTACGTACATGTGTAGTATGATACACGTACGGGTGACATGGTACGGCGCAGCTCTGACTGATAGCAGCTGCGGGGCGCGCCGGGGTAGCTAGTCTACGACGTCGATCGTATGCCGTACTCGCCGCACCGCGCGCTAGATCGGCTGTCATAATAAACACAGCGGATTTCTTGTCGTTGTAAGTTGCATTCGACATCGTCTTTCTTGTACTTTTTTGTCATTTGTTTTCTTCTGATAGTTTTCTACTACAAAATATGAATTTTTGAGGAAAAAGAGGTTTTCCGCGATTTTCATCGGAATACCGGAATCGAGAAAACAAAACCGGAACACGCACACACCGGACGGATTCCGGTATTCCGTCCGTTCCGACTAGAGCTGAGTCAAACCGGATATTTTGCATTTCGAATATGAGTCGTGTAAAAACGGTCGGATATCGAATATCCGAAAAAAAAAAAATAATAATAATTTATTTTAATTTATTTTAATTTTTTAATTTTTAATTTTTAAATAAATATTCTGTCCGTTTTTTCAATTAGAATCGGCAGTACAGTGTGATGTTAGTGTACAAACTGCTGTCAAGATGAAATACTTCGATATATCATCCTTCTAAATTTGGCACTCACTATACCACTTGTATATTAATCCTCTTACCTTTGGTTTATTATTTGTTTTGTTTATTTGTAATTTATGTAAAATACCTTAACTTTTAACTTTAGCAAAAGATAAGCAGGGTTCAATGTGCCATTTTCTGATCGAATCTCTCGAATGGGGATTTTTTTTTTTGTTTTCTTTTTTTTCTCGGATATTCGTATCCGAAAATTTGTATTCGGTATCCGACCTTCACGGTCGGATATCGAATAGCCATTCGATTTGACTCAGCTCTAGTTCCGACCCAGGTTTACAGCCAAGCTTGATCATTTTGGGGACCGGTCCTGAACAGGTTAAACATTTCTTCACCATCAAAATATCAACGCATTTAAAGGGGAAGGAACCCCTAGCATTTTGACTTTTGGATGTGATGAGAGCATAACTCTTGTCATTTCTAGTCACTTATTTCCTCATGAATATTCCCAATAATGAAAATAATCAATATTTTATGGCCCACTGTCGTCTGCTTTCAATGCCAACAGGAGTCATTTTACCGCGAGTAGTTGAAGAAATGGCCGCCTCCTATGGGCATTGAAAGCAGACGACAGTGGTCCATAAAATATTGATTATTTTTGTAATCGGGAATATTCATGAGGAAATAAGTGACTAGCAATGATAGTAGTTATGCTCTCATCACATCCAGTAAGTCAGGATAAGGGTTAATTCCCCTTTAAAGCCATTGAATGGAAGTGTAATATTAGTGCAGGAATGGTTCAAATCAAATTGAACCGAGACATTGACCATGTGGTAATCCTTTTTTATGAGCCCAAAGAAATGTTGATGACTTTACCAAGCACAGGAATGCTCAATCTGTGCCAGTGAGTTCAACTTGAGTACCACAAGAGCAAGGAAGTGAAAATTACACATTTGTTTGAAGCTTTTCTTATCCAAATTATTTCCTAACAATTGCGTATGTTGCAGATAAACAAATTATATGGAATAGGGGGATTTCCCCAAAAGAGAACTTTAAAATTATCATAATTGAGCCCTGGTTACTATGATTGCTTCTAAAGAACTTGATGTAAACAAATTGCAGAATGCAGTTTTAATGCAGACAAGCTTGAAATGTAGCTCCTGAAAATAATTTGTTTTGGGTGTTTTAATACGATGATCAAGTATTCTTCTGGGGTTGACTTTGCTGATAAAGAGAAGCTAGTCTGCATCTAGCATTTAGGTTTTAAATGTTTTAAAGTTGAATCATTACAACATTTGATATTAGTTTTTCAGAATGGGCAACGTAAGACTAAAACATGCTCATAACTTCAAAAGATACAAATATGGGAAATATCTGTGAGTCAAAAAGAGGTATGGAAGGTGTTTTCACACTTCTGGCAGATCACTTTAATATAAACATCCACGTCTTGTTACCATAACAACAGTCCTAGTCTCATCACATAAAAGATGAGTTATGATTATTCATTCATTTTTCAACAAAAAAGAAAAGAAAAGATGAGTGAGTGTAAGACTATAAGCTAGAGTTAGGAAGAATAATGTGTTTTCACTCCAGGATAGCATGGTGTCAGATCACCTACTTACTGCTTGCATCCCCATCACGTTGCTATGGTAACACTACTAGCCTGGGTACAGCTGACCACGTCACTATCATATTATGCTGATGATGAGATCCAGCCCTGTCTTGTTTCCCTCTGCAAGTTCAGTTACTACACTCGGGATCGACATTTAATAATAAAAACACTGGCATAGACAAAGTTCTTTTATTCTATTCATTCACACCCCCAACAAACAAAGAAATTGCTTACAGATCTACGCCAGTAAAGAAAACAAAAGGGAGAAAATTACCACACTCATAATGTTCTTGGTACATGACCTTTTGTGTATAAAACTGGGCGTGGCATTCATTTTGTTCATTTAACCTCGCTGAAGTTGAATCAACCTTTTACTGACAAACTAGTCTTTACCAGTGATGCCCTGCTGTTGAATTGTTACATATATATTGAACAATACTTAATTTATCATGAAAACGATAAAACCTGACATTACATTTTATAGCGACATAAAAATATGCATTGTATGCCAATAAACAAAGTTCCTGGTATGGAGATCCATTCTAAGTGAAGAAAAAAAATTGGTAAATTATTACCTTGTTCAATTATGTCAGAAGATGAATATTGTGTAAATTGTCATGTGAGATCAGTTGTTGGCAAAAATTCAAGTATATTTCACTGGATACTTATCAATCAAATGTAGAAATGGAAGAGCTTATAAAGATATAACATTTTATTGAGAGATATTTGTTGTGTTTTGCATATAAACGTAATGTATGCTAAACCTAGTCCACACAGTAGTCGGACCAAATACCCTCAATGTAGAAAACATTTCCCCCCCTGATATGTTTTCTAGATTTCTTGTTTTTTCTCCTCCCACGCATTCTAAACTCCTGATCACCAGTTGATCTTCTCTTGTGGACCAAACCATTTCTTCCCATCATTCCTCAGCATGGTGTGCCAGCTCCGAGGGATGACCTCTGACCCCCAGTGTCATATTAGTCACTGGAGACAGATAGGATGGGATGGATGGGTGGGGTCAGGTTACAGAGAGGGAGATGATAGAATCCAGTTATTTTGGTTTGGTTCTAGACAGACTGGCTCCTCTACCATGTACACAGACATTCTACAAACTATAATTGAGTTGAGCATCTGGTACATTTCTGTGTGTTTACTTTCGTAAGTGCCTATATTTTGCATCTGTTGAGATATGGGGTGGATTTTGAATTATTGAGACTCATGGAGATGATGGAATAAAGTTGTTTTTGTATTATAAGGAAATCACAGACTTCATCTTTTTTGCATGCACTACTGAATTGCTCTAGTCCTTAAAATATTGAATGTCATATCAACTGTTCATGTTTGCCATCAAGCTGAAAGAAAAAGGCTGTATCATCTATGAAAGAATTTATTTTTCACATACAAATATGCACAAATATGTGCATTATGAATATAGTAGGCCTATGCACTGTATTAAGTCCCCCTGTATGCGTTGGATGGGACGGGAGGTTTTGAATTACATGGAGGGAGATGATGGAAGGGAGTTATTTTTGTAGACGGGTCTGCTCTTTTCCCATGTACTGAAATATAAATGAGCATCATGGAGTTTGCATGCAAACACGTCATTCAGATACACATGTACTGTGCTTATCACTTGCGACCTTTTTGTTATGGGTTCTTACTATGTTTTATAAGCAGACACACATGATTTGTAATTCATGGTGTTCCACAAAAACACGCTTAAAAAAGACGCAAAATCTTTCACGGCTCTATGCATTTGACACATGTTTGCAACATGCAGGGCTTTGTATGAATGACGGCCATAATTTCATTTTGCAAACTTGTTCTATTTCTATGTCAGTTGTGAAATGTCAACACAGCTGTTTATGCTGTAGAGCATATTGTAAAGAAATCTTTGTATTTGTCCCCATGTAGCTGTGAGTAGAATAGGATGTAGCCATGACCCCGACACTCCCATGGAGTGGATACACACAATTGTTATTCATAATTTATTTCCCAGCATAATATGCACCCATGATTTGAGGGTTTAGTGTCAGCAATTTGATGATCCATGCGCATGTAAATGTACGCAGTCAGTTCCCGAGACAGTTAAATTCAAATTTGTTAAAGCACTTAGCAGTTAGCCCCCCCCCCCAAATATAAGATTCATTTTCTGGTTTTAATCCAGGCAGCGCAGCTTGGATATGGAATGATGTATGACAGTCTATTTCAGAGCATCTTCAAGCATGGTGGAATTTGTCTGTAAACATGTTTGTTGATGTTAGTGATAACCCAAAACACTGCTTAGTGAATAGCTCAGCCAGTTTAACGAGCCTCAGAAAGCCATAAGAGCCCTGAGCTGTAAATCCTTATTGAGTTATTAAAATGCAACTAAATTGCAGAGTGCTATTTTAATGTATGACATAAAAAGATACATACTGTACAATTAAAACACTAAATAATTGAAATGTAATTTTCCAAGCCTGTATTGGTAATTTCAATAGCTGATTCACCCCAAGGCCCTAGCGCATGATCAATCTTTCTACATGCATGATGAGACTTGAGACAAGGCCAGCTATGTACAATATTTCCATGCAGCATTTATGTCAAAATGTCAAAGCTACAGGGCCTGTACATGTATGTTTATTGAAGGTCAATCAAATTTTGAAGACCTGCAGACGTTGGTTAGCTTGCTCAACATGCACCATGAATAAATAGTGTGGTACACCCAAGGAGCTTCCTAATACCTCCTTGGTACACCCAAGTATTACTGGTATGTAATAGCCTACAATGTTATAGCAACAGCAGCAACAACATGCAATCAAGTTGATTGAACTGAACTTAGCCTTGGTCTAAGACTGCATGTTTATTGATGGATAGAACTGACTTATGGTAGATAATTATGCTTCAAATTTCAGATTAGAAAGCCAGATCTCTCACTTTAAAAATAAGAAATGATGATAATTCAACACCCCTTTTCATTTTCAACAATTGAATAAAGTCTCTAGTTGAATGCTATGTTGGAAGATAGGAAATTCAAAAACACACAGGGTCGTATACAAAAAAGGATGTTTTGAAATTAACTTAATACTAGAAATGAATGGATCATTATTTTCACCATGAAACATGTTTTAAGTGCCCCAATTCAACGTCTCAATTTTTGTACAAAGCCACTATCTCAATGTATGCCCTTCTTCAACTATGTTGGTAGTTTGCTTGTTGATACAGCAAACAAGCAAAAAGATGTTGGTAATCTATGGAAAAGTGAGCCTAATTTAGGTACCGCTACCTGAGGCTGGAGTCCACAGACAGTGTATGTTATACTCAGTACTAACACCATCATTAATCGTTATTTATGTTTACCAAAATCAAATGAACTCAAATGTCCTAAGTCTCCTGGGAGCCTGACATTTGTTTGTGTACACATACATGTAGATATGTACTGTATGTACAATTTATTTGTGAAGCTGTAATTTGTTGAACAGGTTCTGTTAGCTCATGCACAGTAGTGGGTCACCAATACCTGCCACTTCAGGTTAGGCCTCCCATGGGGGAGAGGACCTAGAGTGGGCGTGGCCTGGTTGGGTGCCCTCTTCATCAGTAGTAGGGACTAGCCCCGTGTTCACACACAAAAATTTCATCGTATAGCTAGTCGAGAGCTGACTAGCTAGTCAGCTCTCGACTAGCTATACGATGGAAATTGTGTGTATGAACGCTCACTAACGAAACGTCGTATAAAGAATCATGATTAGCGAAACGGGCGTTTGAGCATTGTTTCGAACTAGAGCTGACTAAAGAATCACGCTCGTGTTGTGTGTGAACGCTCGGCGACTCCAAGGTTATACGACAACGGTATAACTGGGCGGGGCTTAGCATGACCGCGTGTTACTTCACTCAGAAAAAAGACACCACACTGCAAACTGCGCACCTAGATACGATGTTTCGTTGCAGCTGTTTTTGGATCTTGTTTTTGTGTGTGAACGCTTGTTAGTTTCGTTTATCATGATTCTTTATACAACGTTTCGTTAATCATGATTCTGTATACAACGTTTCGGAATGAAAAATGTTTGTGTGTGAACACGCTGTAGGAGGATTGGGCTCTTAACCCATTCAGGACTGGTCCAGCCACTTCAGGTTAGGCCTCCCATGGGGGAGAGGACCTGTGAGGACCTAGAGTGGGCGTGGCCTGGTTAGATGCCCTCTTCATCAGTAGTAGGGTCTAGGAGGATTGGGCTCTTAACCCATTCAGGACTGGTCCAGCCACTTCAGGTTAGGCCTCCCATGGGGAGAAGACCTGAGAGGACCTAGAGTGGGCGTGGCCTGGTTTGATGCCCTCTTCATTGCAGGGACTAGGAGGATTGGGCTCTTACCCATTCAGGACTGGTCCAGCCACTTCAGGTTAGGCCTCCCATGGGGGAGAGGACCTGTGAGGACCTAGAGTGGGCGTGGCCTGGTTAGATGCCCTCTTCATCAGTAGTAGGGTCTAGGAGGATTGGGCTCTTAACCCATTCAGGACTGGTCCAGCCACTAGCCTCCCATGGGGGAGAAGACCTGAGAGGACCTAGAGTGGGCGTGGCCTGGCTGGGTGCCCTCTTCATCAGTAGCAGGGACTAGGAGGATAGGGCTCTTAACCCATTCAGGACTGATTGATTTTTGCTAACATTTAATCCTAGTACCATCGTCATTTTAGCCTATGAAGCAGATTCTGCTGGGATCGAACATTTAATTTTAGGCCCTTTATATTGACTCTCAGCAATCAACATTTAATCTCCATAGAACTGATATTGTGTATTTACGGGACCAGTCATGAACAGGACTGGTTCCTAAAATACACAGGCTGTGGTCTATGGAGAACTCAATTAGTCTTTGAATGAGTTTTATGTAATTAGGACAGGTCGCTAAAATATGTAGCTAAAGGGTCTTAGATGGAGAATGCATGTTAAGATACCAAAATCAAATACCGTATTTACCGGCGTAATCGCCGCATCCGCGTAAAGGCCGCGTGCAGACTTTGAGCATTGAAATTGAAGAAAAAAAAGTGGGAGAAAAGTGCGCTAGGAAAACTGGCGACAAAAAAAGCGGGAATTTAATGGTTTTCCAAATTTTTCTCCTCATCTTGATATATTTCTTTAACAATATTTACGAAAATATAGTTACAAAATATTCAGAATTACCTTAGTTTCGAGCAAAAATAGGAACAAGAACTCTAGCGCTACATGTATTACGAGATTGCCAGCACTTAGGAGATTGTCAACGCAGCTGGCTTACGCATGTACATGTACAAATATTTACGTACGTAAACGTTTGTACATCGAGTTAATCGCGTAGCTCGCGAGCACGCCTTTGCACGCGTACGCGGCGCTCTGCTGTCTTTGCCAAAACCATTTAGTATACTTAAATCTTTATCATGCGATCATGCGCTGCATCCATAACGCACGTAGCTAGATCGATGGCAGGCAAGCATGGCGCTGGCAGTGCATTTGTTTTGTAACTTTGAAGTTAAAAACGTATCGGATTTAGCAAATATGGGCAAAAAAAGGTGAGAAACCATTCTAGGCCAGGGTAAACGTAGACAATTTGGCTAAATAATGTTTTATCACCCAATACAATACAGTGCAATAGAACCAATAGTCCCACACCTGCTGAAATGTGTTGTTTTGAGGTCAGTCAAGAGTGAAAATTTGACATCAGTCAAGAGTGAAAATTTGACTATCGCCGCGTATGCGCCGCACCCCAACTTTGCTTGGTTTTTTCGAGGAAAAAGTATGCGGCGATTACGCCGGTAAATACGGTAGTCTTGAATGTGTTAACCCATTCATGACTGGTTCTGAAAATACTGTGGCTAGGGTTCATGGAGAATATGTTGTGTAATATCTTGTTCAATACGAGGTTCTGAAGGGTTACACTCCCATTAACCATTAATGGGAGGGTGTCTTTAAAGGTACACTGTGTGGCACGGATAGGAACCAGTCAGTCACTGTGCTGTGGCCCCCTGCCAATAAGTATCAACCCTCAATGAGCATTCATAATAGATGATTCAGTTGCAAGATATCTTGGCAGAACCTGGTACAAATGTACACTAGACTGGTTGTGTACATGTAGTTGTGTTGCTGTATCAGTATACTTCTAATGCTATTGCTAGCCTGATTTATGTGCTGAATACCACCCAGTATACCATGTACAGTACAATAGCTCTGCCAAGGCTTAGCATCATCAGTCAATGAAAAGTCATTTCAAATGAAACTTAAAGGGTACCACCACCCAAAAATAATATTCTTATTATAGAAAGGTACCATCTTTAGTATTCCATTCCTTCAACAAGTTCACAAAAATATGTTTTCAGAAAAAAAAAAAAAAATTGGAAAACGCATCACCATTCTCAACCATGCGTTCATGCGGTCTGAATTGCGTAGACTATATGCGTGCAGAGCCAGAGCGCACTGTGCAGAGCGAATGAATCATCCGGGAATCTATTGACGTATGCGTGAAAGCATTGGCGCACTCGCAAATGCTTGGCCCGTATGGAACCAGGAAATAGCAGTGGTTCCGTAAGTGGTGGAAATTAATTGCTTTGTTTATGAATTACACAACCCTTTGCAAAATGTTGGGTATCTATTTGATATCACAAAACGGTACCAAAACATATAATAATGTGTTGTCCTTTGCCTGGTGGTCCCCTTTAACAGTGCACACATTAGTTCAATACAGTGACACAATTTGTAGAATTCACCACCTGTACTGTGCTTGTCGTTTATAGTATACACAATGTAGGGTGCATTAACATACAAAATTGTTCAGGCATTCTGTAAATTAATGAATAATAATAATATACTCGGTTTATATAGCGCCTAATATGATTGATAATCATCTCTAAGCGCTTTACAATGATAATATTACCCCCGGTCATAGGATACAATGCAAACCAGCACACACTGTGTGCACCATCTCCACTCCCTGGGGAGCATTCCTTCCAAGCGGCTCATGGGCATTGAGAAGATCCTTCACATGTAGGCTTTCACCTCCTACCGGGTCCCCATTTATACACCTGGGTAGAGAGCAGCAATTGTGGATAAATTGTCTTGCTGAAGGACAAAGGCAGTGGGCAGGCTTGAAAACAAATGAGCTTGAAACATGTTTCAAAATGCAGATTATGGGTGCATGCACTCTTAAGGGCAGTTATGTTATCCCATAAATGGAAAATGAATGTACATAAGAGCTTCACACCTAGAGTTAGCTTGGTGACCATTTTTGTGTGGATAATCCCTTCTATGTGGACTTATAAATGCTATAGGATACTAGTTATGTCTGTTGATGGGTAATCTTGGGCGGTCTAGGAAAGTTGACACCCAATAATGGGGTCAGATATGGCTGAGACTAGAAAGAGAAAGTTGGTAGATCTTGGTTGACTCCATAGGGATAGTGTTACCAAGCTGTATTGGGGTATGTCAAGGGAAATGGAGCATGGGAAGGGTCAGGTTTAATGGTCTCTGAGGCCATGAGTCTTATAAGTTTAACCTTTGGTGATGATTGGGCTTGGTATTAACATGCATTCTCCTTCTAAGATGCAGTCCTTTCACAGTTTCACTTGTGCAATGTATCCATCAATGGGTGTGTTTAGAATTGGACTGAAAGGGCAAATTGTTCATTGAAGCACATTGCACAATCACTAATTAAATACTATTTGAATTTTCAAATGTTCAATTTCATATTGTAACTTCATCATGGATTAAATCAATACATTAGCAAAGAAACTTCATCATGTGTTAAGAGTGTTTGGTAATTAACTTTTTTAACATGCAGTTTAGTAGTTTGCAAATTATGCATTATATAAGACAAAAATAAACCTGAAAACTAGATTCCATTTGAAATTAAGTAAAAACAATAACATCTAGATGGCCTCTTTGTACATTAAATGGTTATTTTTGTGGCTGAGCAAGGCATTTGGTGTAAGGTTGTTGAACCGAACCACATACAAAGCTTGGGCATCCAAAGAACTAAACTGCATGGAGTATAATTTGAAATAATGGGGACGCTTTATGAGGGACGCTGCACAATGGCAGAAATCAATAACTATTGACTAGTCTGGACTGGTCACTTACT
Organism: Echinarachnius parma; assembly: GCA_037951105.1. NCBI lineage: Eukaryota > Metazoa > Echinodermata > Echinoidea > Clypeasteroida > Echinarachniidae > Echinarachnius > Echinarachnius parma. Next base: position 127,594 of record JBAMJV010006133.1, read on the forward strand.
TGGTAGGATGTGTTATGCAATACTTTGTAAGTGACCTGCCCCATGAAATGTGTACAAATCTCCCACCCCCATGGGCTTAAATACTCTATTCTGTACTGTTCTCTAACCATAGAATGCTCTAACCAACTCCTTTAATTCTCAAGATTATTGCAGTATTGACTTGGCTGTGAGGTACAGGGATACTTATCCACTGGATAACACCCTTCTCTCTTTGTAGAGTAGGCTAGGTTCTTGTGCATGCATGTGATGTGACTGTCTGGTACCCGAGACCTATTGGCGTTGATATCCACGGGACATAGGAATAGAGGATAGAGTGCTAGTCATTTTGGATTTGGATAATGTATGTATCATTTTCTCCTTTCCGTGTTTGTTCATAAGTTTGTAAAGTGACGCTTGCGCAAACATACAAGACTGTAAACTAAAACCGGAACCATTTCATTACATGCTAGAGTTATCTCACACCTATGGTCTGTGTGGACTGCCTTGTGTATTTTGAGTTTACTCAGTATTGACTGTGGATTATTCATTAATGAGTTGTTTGCTAAAGTATGACACAAACTGAGATTCACAGGTTGGCCAGTATTAAATACAGTCTGCAGAGAAGTGTACAGTGTAAAGCCCTCTGCAGACAGAGCCGACTCGACCCGATTCGACTGGTTTTCAGCCGGATCGGCTCAGTTTTCAGTGCCTCGCGACACACATTTTGCCAGTCGAGAGACAGTCGGATGCCAGTTGGGGTTGATTCAACACGATGAATCAGCTCCGACCGACCGGGCCCGATTCTAGCCTGATTGAAACCAGTCGGATCGGGTCGAGTCGAGAGGGCTTAAGTCACACCATTAATTAATACATTAAAATAACTTGCAATAGAACTGAATAATATAATAATAATAATAATAATATTCAGTTCTTTTATAGCGCATAACACATAGCCAAGGCATGTCCCTATGCCAAACCAAAGTACCAATACATCCTTTTGAAATCATAATTATGATTGGAAAACGGCACTTGTTAGATCTGTGATGGGACTACCCTGAGCCTGTAGTAATAAAGATGACAAACTTGACATCAATTATGCCCTAAATTTTGTTTTGGTATTAATTGTACATTTGCGTAGGTCGAACTGCATGATAAATTCACAAGATTTATTACTCTATTATAGTATTATTAATTTATTACCATTTGGACCGTTAAATAATTGAATGGTCTTTCCATAATGGTACTTACATGTGGTTGAGTAAGTTTAGGGAGGGTGGCCATAGCATATAAAAGTGGACCTAATGGACATAATTCATTAGCACCTTCACTAGAGCATGAACCTACAAAGGAGCATGTTCCTTTGTTCAGAGGAGTCCTTTTGTCATAATTGCCCTCAGTGAAGACAGGATGTTGACAATTCTAAGAAGAAGAATTATGCATGCAAGCTTCCTTATTCCTCCAATGGTCATGCTGTAACTATGCAACATAATAAGTGATACATTTATTGGTAATTCTTGGTTCTTGGTTGATTTCCCTCCAAAATATTCCATCTGGAATTTAAACTGGAGGAGTTTAAATTGACAGGATTTAAGATGGACATCTGACGATCATGTACTGTATAGTATATATCGAAACTTAAAGATGATGATTATTATGGTAAGGATGATTATCATCATCATGGGTGACGAGGCAACATTTTGCCAGGGGCACGGGGCTGCCACTTTATGCTCTAGTAATATTCCGCATGTTTCTGCCTTAAATTGAAACATGGCATCTTTGATTCTTTGCCAGAATACTGAGTGGATATTATTACCCATATCACCATTTGCAGAGGTCTAGAGAGCTGCAGCCCCTAGCAAACCATCCAGCCTTTATACTACTTCCATGGAAGCGCTACTACCACCAGGGTTGTCATAAAAGTCCAATTGATAGATTAATGATTATAATTCTGCTGCACAAAGCTATCTATGAAATTCGTTTGCAAAATCATAATTAGCTGTCACCACAGGTTTCATCATATTGCGAGTCTTCAATAGCCACAGGCAAGGGTTAAATGATTTGCTATTCATATGAATGGGGATAGGGTTCGGTGCAATGCTTTGAATAGAGCTGGCACTGGTAGTAAAGAAACAAACTTTGCTCATTGTATGAAAAATAACTAATCTTTTGAATCAGTCTGAATCTCACCTTGGGACGTTGTCAGCGATATGGGTCAGTACATTTAGGTCAGCCAGAACTCTAGCCAGTGTGAAATGAATGGGCTTTTCATGACCAGATGGTTCATAATAATTTTTTTTTAAAGTGAATTATATGGCAATAGTGTATGTATAGCCAGGCTAACTATGTAATTTCGTCTCTATTTTTCTTAAAATCTGAAAATGTTCAAAACAGAACATAGTAATAGGGCAGTTCATTTTAATTTATGTACACTTTGTAAGCCAGGAGAAGGGTTTTGTTTTACTTTCACTTTCAGCTAAGTAGCCTTGTCAAGCAAGTTCAATATGTCCTTGCACATGTGCATTCTACTCAGAAAATTCAAAAGTGGCGCACTAAGCCAGGGGAGGAACTGGTCCATTATGTGTGGCTTTGTCTCCCCACACAGCCCCCAATGAATCAGCACACAAACCACTATCCCCACTGATTCACAGCTTCCTCTTTATTGTTATCCCCAAGCACGCTGCTCAGCCAAAGCCTGTGTCAATTCACCATTTACCAAGCAAAAGCCTGTGGCAGGAGTCTAGTGCCTCGTCTAGCGAGCCTCACACAGTCACTCATCCCCCGTCCCCTCATTCGTGCGCCTGCCATCCACGCTGTAGTACCTCGTAGTACACACCCACTCCCCTCAGTCTGTACAACAGCAAACACACCTCGCTTGGCCTGAGATCTATAGCGTGCATTCAATACAGCTCAGTACAACGACATTGAACTTTGAGCTGTGTCGTTGTATGGTTGTGTGTCCTGGTGACGCTCCCTTGTCTTATCTCACTGTCTTCCTCTCTCTCACTCGGTCTTCATTGGATTTTATCTCATTGGAATATATCTTACCGTTGGATTATTACTTCCATCTTGTTTCACATTTTCAGAGCTCAAATTGGACCGAATTCAAGTGAGTATCTGTGTAAAATGTATGCGTTCATATATATAGATCGAAAATCAAATAGCGTGGTATGTATTTGTGGTATATTGATTGAAGCGCGAACATTGTTACAATTGTATTGTGCATGCGTGTGGTAAATGCGCACACTTTTTGTGGTTGAAAAGAATGGTGGACAGACATTTTCTAGGAACAGTTTGATCGACTCCATTACCATATTTCATTCCTGGACTGCCAGCTATTATGTATGCTACATGTATTGTTCTATTGAAATAAGTTTTCCTGTGGATGCTTGATACAAACATGCTTTCATAGACGATGTAATCTACATACTAAATCTTGATTTAGACCAACGATGATTATACTTCTACTGGAATTAATTAAAATTAATCAACGACGCGGAGGCACACATTGTTAGTCTGCCGGTCAAAGGTCACACTATTTGATTGGCCCAATGATTGTTCAGAATTTTATATCTTTAAATTAAATATTCTTTCCTTTGGACTTGTTGATTCATATTATTTGATAATATCTTTAATCAAATGTTTGATTGTGTAGATAAACCAGAATTGTATTGATTCAAATTAAATTTCTGTCTAGCAGTAGCAGTAAAAAAAAAACTACACTTCACATATGATGCAGTAATAATGAAGTCATACTCGGTGCACAAACACCATTTGGGTAATTATTATTAGGTAACCATTCGGATACATATGATGCAAGAAACGGCTGGAAATAATTAAAATTAATCTTGTATGCATCTAAGACAAGATGATCTGCTTTTAAAGACAGGATGAGAATAGAAATCAAAAGGTTATAGTTGATCAGACTGGGTGTAACTTTTATACATTGTTTGTGTAAATATTATGGCAGTGTTGTTGGCTACAAGAGCCATGTGTCAGCACATTAAGGGTCCATGCACCTCCTACGCTATACAAGGCTGCATGCTAAACTATAGTCTGGTACAGCCATCAATCAATCATTTATAAATGAAGACACAAGTTCACACCATGGATCCTAATGTTACAAGAAGGGAGTTGGTCGCAGGTGTATGATTACTTGCTAGTGTCATGTTTCAGGGAGGATCCAAAGCTAAGCTTTATAACGTTCAAGAGCATTGTAATAAACATGTAATAAACATGTGTGTTTGATGGTTGTCATGGCAATACATCAATCATTTAAATGTAGACAAGTTTGTGTGAGAGTCCTTCACATTGGAAAATAGGGCTAAGCTACCAAGTTTACCAAGTAAAGTAAGTTGGGTAGCATTTAGTACAATTGTATGTTACATGAAGGGTGTTGCCCACATGTGTTGAATGCTGGCTTGTATAGTGTTACCCTTACACTTACAGATAACCTTAGCCCCATTCCTGCATCAATGGCACATCCTTCCATCCATCCATCCATCCATCCATCCATCCATCCATCCATCCATTTACCATCCATCCATCCATCCATCCATCCATCCATCCATCCATCCATCCATCCATCCATCCATCCATCCATCCATCCATCCATCCATCCATCCATCCATCCATCCATCCATCCATCCATCCATCCATCCATCCATCCATCCATCCATCCATCCATCCATCCATCCATCCATCCATCCATCCATCCATCCATCCATCCATCCATCCTTCCAATATCCATCCCTCCCTCTCATCCATCCATCCATCCATCCACCCATCCTTCCTTCCATATCCATCCCTCCCTCTCATCCATCCATCTATTCATTCATCCATCCATCCATCCATCTTTCCCTCCTTCCATCCATCCCTCCCTCCCTCTCATCAATCGATCCATCCATCTATCCATTCATTCATCCATCCATCCATCCATCCATCCATCCATCCATCCATCCATCCATCTATCCATCCATCCATCTTTCCCTCCTTCCATGTCCATCCATTCCTCCCTCTCATCAATCCATCCATCCATCCATCCATAGTTCCATCCATCTGTCCATCTGCCCCTCCATTCATGTCCATCCACCGCTCTCTCAGCTCGCTATCCGTTCATTCATATATCCATCCATCCATCCATCTATCCATCCATCCACACATCCATCCATCCCTCCATCTATCAATCCATCCATGTACCCATCTATCCATCCCTCCCTCTATCAATCCATCCATGCATCCATCCATGCATCCACCCATCCACCCATCCTTTCCTCTTATCAAACCATCCATCTATCCACCCTCATCAATTCAACCCTATAGCCATCTATGGGAAAATCAAATTCTATTTTGGGAGATACTTTTTAAGCCTATCTGCATAAAAATGACACTCTGAAATTATTTGTTTTATTAGAATCTTTGCATATCTATGGGTGCTCTCTTTATTATTATTTTGTGTGTGGCATTTTGGGGGCTAAATTGGCCTGATTCCCAGTATATTTTCTTCACTGCATCATGCATACATAATTCATTGTGGATTGCACTTGCTGTCTGGATGTGGAGGCTGTTGAGATTGTGTGGACTAAGCATGCATAATTCATGTCTCTTGATGAACACGCCAGGGTATTTCCAGCAATGCAGTGTGTAGTAACAGAGCTCGTAGCTCTGTACTGTACATTATTATTCAACATGTATTACTCATAGTATTACTCATAGACATATTCATTACAAAGAACATACATACATTTTGTAGTTCCGTTCACACGTAATTGTAATTTTACATCGCAGGCAGGTACCATACGTACAACATTATATTGGATTTATAACAATATAATGCAGAGTTGAGCCTTAAAATTAACTGCTGCCCATTTGGTTTAATTGAATGATGCATTTAGTTTGTTAATTAAAATCAGTAATAAGTTTATTCTATAGGTTTGAGATCATGAAAAGAAGAGAGTACAAAAATGACCTTCGACCTTTATTCAGGTTAATGGTTGGATATTTTGTGTTAAAATTGGGACATTTGACATTAAATTGACTTCTTTTGTTGATATATTATATGTCAGTTTTATGTGGGATTTTGTCAGTGACTTCATGTTTTGTTTGTTAAATCACAATTTATCAGTTGTTTTGCATTAGAGATGGGAGTTTCTCAGTGAGTAGACATGCTGTGTGCATTTATTTCTGATATGACTAAGCTGTTCTAAGAGATAGAAGTCATTGCTCACAATGATAGAGTGTTGTAATCTAGTCTGTAAATCCGTTGGCTAAATGCAGTTATCTGCTAATGACCAGGATAAATACTACTAGACATTCCAGTGAGATTTCTGGGGTCAACAGAGATAACATGGTTGAGAAGCTCTCAGAAAAGGCTGTATTGAGATCACTCAGAGCATGGAACTTACTACAAATGTAGATCTAAGTACATTTGTTGTAGATCTATGTATGATTGACCCATTATTTCTATGGTAAAGTTGTGTTGTAGTTGAATTGGTCTGACAATTGTTTGGTAATCAAATAGAGCTCATAATGTTACCTGCAAGTACAATTTAAATGATACAAATGTTGCTTTTGTATTTTAAAGAATGCCTCATAGTCATGGTTCCATGAAGCAATTGCTGAACTTCAGTTTGATATTCTTGATGTTTAAAAGTGATTGAAGGCTGGATTTGCTTTTAATCACGCTTGTCATAACCTAGGTACATAATTCCATGGTGTCTTGAACTCAATTCCTTTTCATAATTTGATACTTAATTTGAGGCTCAGGTCAGAATTCTCAACGTGTTTTATATTCGACCCTCGTTTGAATTGTGTAAAGTAATGTGACATAATTTCTTTAAATCATGGACCAAAAGTCAGGATTACAAAAATTTACATTTGCATTACACAGGGATGTCAGTTTTCAGGCTATAGGCTGATTTCAGGCCCTGACACCTTTCCATATCAGGCTTTATCAGGCTTCATATTGTACATAACATATGAGGCTCCAACATGTCTGGGTCTTTTTTCAGGCTCATATGGAGAAACCAACTGGTATCCCTGATTACATTTAACATATGTCTTACATTAACCTAGATTAATATCATAATAAACTTAAATTAGGATTAGGATGCAAATGTGTTGTGAGATTCTGCTCTTCAGCTGAGTACAAGTACACAGCTTTACGTCAATTGAATGAGGCTTTGTGTGTGTTTGTGGGTGAAATGTTTGCAATCTGTCATGACAGCTTTCAGGATGGTGAACACGTTGAATGGTAGCTCTTTCCTTCGTCCTTCTGCTTTATTGACCATGATATCCCATCATATGTCATGCAGAAAAAAAAAGAAAAATTCTATATTTAATTGAAAAAACCCTCAGGCAACTTAATTCACGCCTCTCGTGTGCTACAAGGCTTGAAAAATCACAGTCAAAGGGGAGAGAAAAAAAACCCTCCTATCACAACACATGTCACCAACAAACAAAACAAACAATGCAAACAAACTTGAAAACATGGAACCTGACTTTTCGTTCAGTGATTGATCCATTATCATATGGATTAGGCTTGCACAACAACAAATATCTACTATGGGCACACCTGTAGAGTAAATATTTCACGAACACTAAAATCAATTTTAGCATTGATGTCTCCTCAAATTGATGCCAAAATCAATTGTAGTGTTTAGTGAAACACTCCCTGATTCAATCCATATCTAATAGCTAAATGGGTACATGGGTATACCTTTCAGAGTTATTTAAATTGATTATAATCTGAATTGAGCACAAGGTGATTGCTAAGGTGATTTGATAGTATTTGAATTTTGTAAGTTTTTAATCCTGTTTACTATTTGTTTTCTTTCTTCACAGATTGGGTCCAGTACAGTAGGTAATCCATAACACACATTCACACATCCAAGATGGCCGACACGTTACCGAACGAGGTGGAGGACTCGCAGGATCCTCCCATGAACGGAGAGAGTCTGGTGAAGACGCGGCACAGAGAGATCGACAATCTAGACCTGGACGACCCGGAGGTCCAGAAGGAAATGCAGAGACCAGCTCACATCAAGAATGATATCAAAGAGATGGACAGGAACAAGAGGGTGTCCCTCATCCTCAACAGCGAGGCATTCAGGGAAGAACTGGAAGCAATCATAGACAGCCAGCTCAAGGTAACACATGCACTAACACATGCACAGACTAACCAACCGAGGTTGAATCTTGTATTCAGTCATTTACTCTTTGTATTCATTTAGGATTCCCACATCATATGATGGATATTAGTGCCATAAATTGTATGCAGTTGTTGTAAGTGTCTTATTATTGTAACTACCATGGCAACAGCCAACAGCTATAATGCTCCATGCTGATTGGCTGTTGACAATAATTGGACATTTACAACAATGAACAAGTTTTTATGAAACAGAACAAGATATTGCTGTTTTGCACAGTGCTCCATGGCCTATTTAATTACTTATAATGTTTACATTAATGTAGATAAATACCTCTTTACCTATATTTCATTATCCTAAAAAATGATTGAGCTTAGGCCTGTAGTGAAGCAAAGGTTTATGGATGCTCTTGATCATATTGGATTCCTTGATATTGCTTAGTTTTACAATTTCTTGAAAAGCTCAGATTCATAGAATGATTAGTTTAAGTTCATTGTGTGAATTCATAGTGAATGTATATATTGCATGCCTTCCTCTGATCTCACTCTTAGGTTGATCTTGCATTACTAATATCCCTCAAAATTAATATAATATTTGTTATTTTAACTCAACATGACAAGACAAATGCATGCATGTGCAATTCTTGAAAGAATTGTTGGCAATTTTCCCTATCGTCCTCGAGCCACAAGTTGCACAATGTTCAGAGACAACCACCTCACTACAATGTAGTTGTTGTTTGAACAGACTGAGCTGAGGCATAGCTTGTTAGACTTGTAAGCTTAATTCCGCTCAATTTTACTAAGTACTGGAAATGTTCATGACTTCTCTCCGCTAGCAAAGCACCTGCAATAATTGACATACCCTTTCCCAGACCAAGCATTCTGGTTTCAAATGCACCCATCGGAAGTGTACATAAAAGTGATAGACAAAATCTGAAACCACTGTTCAATGTGAAGTTTGTATTGTAAATACTACTCAAAATGCGGGAACAAAGTTCTTCTAAGACTAATTTCAAATTCTCAAATGAAATGTTATGTGAGTAAAGTAAGTACTGTATTCGATGGTCCACTTCCTGATTCCTGAACGGGTTATTGTATATTTCTGATCAGCCATAGTTCCTATGTGAAAAAACATGAAAATTGAGTATCAAATGTGCAGATTTTACCTTTGTAAATATTTGAGGCAAACATATTTAGTGGTGCAGTTTTCTTATCTTCATAGGAAGATCAGTGTAAGGCTCCTCTAAATTTCTCTATCATCTTTTACACAATTTTCCTTATCCAGTAAGTTGATTGATAACTCATTTCAAGGACCTCTTTTCAGTTGTAAACTGGCTGGTATTTACAAAGAACTTCATTGTAGCCTTTCAACTTTTATTTGATCCAGAAAGAAACCTTTGATTGTTAATCAGTCAGATCATTTTTGTTCATAAATGGGGAAGAAAAATCTTTCATTTTGCTTGAAGGAAAGAAAACCCCTCTTCTTTCTATTCGGTTGGTGATTATAGGTTGATGATCTTTGCTCAGGTGTTTGAGCTCATGGCACAAATATGGGGGTGGGGTCCGGGGCCGCAAATCATGTTCTACAACGTTATGGCTTTAAATTGCTTTGCTGCAACTTTACATATGATTGGATTAAATGCAATATTTTTGTTACTTAATGATTAAAGGATTTTCTTGTCAAATATAGTATTAAGATCAGCATATATTCTTAATTTAAATATACTCAGAATCTAGTTGATATTTAATTTGATTAATAATTCACTCTGATGTAAATTCGACTCTATTTAACCTCTCAGAACCATTAATAAAAACGATCTAAAGTTGGATTAGAACTCTTATATCCCTGTGAATCAAAGTAAACAAATATTGTGGCAGACAAATGAACAAATTGTCACCATGGTAACTTGTCTGATGAACCGAAAGTCACAATAACAAAGATCAGGAGCACTGATCTTTTCCCTGTGGTGCAGCTATAGGGTTTTTTTCATGGGGGGGGGGGGGGGGCACTTTGAGTTTGGGGGGAGCCACTTGTCCCCTAGTCTCCGCTCTCCACCCCCACCCTCATGGTCTATGCCCTTATTTATTCCTCGTCAGACTAATCATGAATTCTTTATGCCCATTGCATTGGGCGATGCCAATGGAAATTAACGAGTTTGGAGCGAATATAGCAGGGATGGTGTGTGGACTGTACACTTGTACCGTTGTACGTCCCAGTCCGATTACACTTACTCTGAACAGCCCTAATACATTACATTTAGTGCAGTGATGGGCATGGGCGTTGTACCATGGATTTTATTACTATTACGGGAGCTGTATTGTGTCGTTGTCTGTAATTATGATTGTCTGATTATCAGCCAGAGGAGAGGTTGATGATATGCATGGGATGAAGCCAGGTGTGGAGGAAGGTACTCCAGTGCAGGCAGTGTGTAGCTCAGCTGTAACAAATCAGTTATAAGTGCATGTTTCAAAATTAAATAATGTGGGTAATTGGAAGCAAAACACAGTAATTCAACCAATTCAGGACTGGTTCTGAATATATTCGGGCTAGAATCTATATATGGAGAATAGTTATCTAGATAAGTCAAATAGCCTGGAATGGGTTAATTAAGCTAATTTAAAGTGATTTCGCCGGAAATAAAAAAAACATGTGAAAGCACCCATGAACAATTTTTCAGATAGTGCCACTACAGTATGTATTTAGTATCTCTTTATAATTAGTGTCTCCCAATTATTGGTTATCCAGTTGTGAACAACTCTTTGTCTGCATGGGAGGCTGAAAACTGCATTGCATCTCAATCCAGATTGTTACATAATCACCACCATCATCTAATGACAAGCCGAGAGTAATTAATATACTTATAGGAGGATAAAATGTCTCATTCCGGGTGTGAGTCATATACTCCTTTCAAATCCATTCTAAGTGGCATCAGACAGTAAAGTGTCAAAGGGATAAAATGAACAGGTTGTAAAGTATTTTTTCTTGAATATTCTCCAAAATACAAACTAAATGTTGGTGTTGTTGGTGTTTATTCCCAGCTAACCTGTTGCTATGCAGCCATGCCCAAAGTGTCAATGAACACAATGTAACACAATTATACTCAATATTACAATATTTAAAATCAGTTCCAGCCTTCCAGGTCCCAGAGGTAGAATTTGAGGCAACATCTTGCCTTCTTGCCTTATGCTCACTCTTCTTTAGTGCCTTATACCAATACCATTTTCAAGCTTACATTACCGATGAAAAAACCGATGAAAAAGACCGATGGAATTTCTTATGTAAACAACGGGGAACTCGCCACTTCCCCTCTGTAGCGTTCATAGTGCAGGGGAATTTAATCGCCTTTTGCATGATTAAAAAAAAGCCACTAGCCTATACTTTCAATAAATTTGTTAGTGATCCGTTTTAAATATTGTTCTGTTCATCATTTGGTTTTATAAATATATGCTTTATAATAAATATATTATTATAACGATGTTCATGAATTGAATTTTTTAAACCTTTATATTCATGCAACAGTAAAACGGGGTCCCTTGGTAGATCAGTTGTTTAACTGAAAGGGCAACCCTGTTGAAATAAAACGTTAATAAATAATCAATAAATAAATAAAAAGAATCAATGTATACGTAAACAAAACGTCAACAGAAAACACGTGCACGATACTCGAGGTTCACTTTACACGAGCTAGCTATGGCGCAGCATAATATTATCGCATGCCGTGTTCCGAAAAAAGCGCGCGTTACACTGCTTTAGCCGGAACAAGAACGACCTTCGACCATTTTCATCGGTATTTTTCACCCGAACCATTTCAAGCTGACCGTTTCATCGGAGTGACACCGATAGAAAGAGAATTTCTCCTACTCTAAAGTAGGAGAATTTAATCGCCTATTTCTCTTCTTTTCATCGCCTATTCTATCGGCTTTTTCACCTCTGTAGCATTCATGCTGGCCGTTTCATCGGATGCGTCCGGACGCATCCGATGAAAAAACCCTCAGCTTGAAAGCAACACAAGTTTCAAAGGAAGAATGTCTCAATTTTAGGGGTGTGTTAAAGGCATTTCCTGTATGGGTTATTGCTGCTTCCTTTGCTCCAAACTAACAACACCAAGCAGGTTTTAGACAGGAAATGGTCCTTTTTGTTGACTTTGTGTACTTACAAACTTGTTCCAAAGGCCAGTAGGATGGCCCTAATTAAAATGCTTTATTTTGTGTGATTTAATAGTGTTCTACAGTAAAGAGAAATACCGGTGATGGGGCTCTGGGTACTAAAAAGAGCCGTACACATAATGGAAGCATCCCAGCACGTGTTCATAATTTTATCTCATATAGATTTCATATACATGTACATTTCATTATGGTGTTGTGGTGTAGCATGGGCTTAAGTGCATATTGGGGAGGGGGGGGGGGGGGGGGGGGGTGGGCGATTCTGTATGTTTGTGTAATTTTTCACCCATATGATCTGTTGATTTATTGGGATTGGGGAAGCTAAGTGCTATCCCATGCCTCACCTGTATAGCTACACTACTGGTTCAGTGTATTTAACAGCTTTGAAATGTAGCCCATCAAAATAGAATTTCAAAAATTCCCTGACCAGTCTACTAGTACTAAGTACCAATATTATAAACCACTTTGCATGCTTCATACTTTGATCTTGCAACTTGAGAATATGATAGTACTCCCAGTTTATATTAATTCTTTTATCACTGGATTATACATTAATTTTCATTGGGATCAATGTACAGCGTCGACACTCAAATCATTTTAGATACATAGACTCCGCACCATAAAACACACATAAAAATGTTCTTTTCCTGCATGCATAAACGTAAACTGTGAGTGCACATTAATCTTGTTTGCCCATTTCAATGCAAATAACGCCTCAGTAATTGGCACCAAGCCTATCAAATGGCTGCTTTTATTTGCTTTCAAAGTTTGAATAATACAAACTCTGGATTAGGTCAACTCCATGCAATAAATGTGTGTACCAATCTTGTTGTAAAAGAGACTGTATTTGACATGCATGGTAGATTGTAGGTATGGCATGGGCCATGGGAATCAAAATGAAACAAGATGATTTTTAACATAAAATATGTAGTTTGGCCAATTTGTAGCTTACCATGCAGTACTAAAATACATGCTGGCTGTCTGTCTGCAAACACCAACTAACCCCAACATATTGGGATAAGTTTGTCTATTAAAAACAAGGAGGAGATGTGTAGGCCTTCTTTGAATCTGATTTAGCAAAATTGAAATATTTCATTCCCGATATTTCACTCTGAGAATTGCATAATATTCAAATGCTTGTTCACACTCTTTCTTCAGACTGACTGATCTTTTAGTTTTAGTTAGTGACAAAATGGATTAAAGTTTTGAAAGAGAAACACTAAAATTTAACTATATAAATAAGTTGTTCAGGCTAAGTAATTTAACAGAGTCTTCCTGTCAAATTTGTGGGTAATTATTTAACACCTAAATAATGCATTGTTGTGGTTTCTGTAAAATCTAAGGAAGACTGAAATCGCCTATCGCCTTCCCTGGATGTAGGCTGTAGCAATTTTACTATTTTACATCTGATTCTAGTCAGTCCTAGGTCTATGCTCCTACAAGTGGTATTGAATACACTGGTATAGACCAAAGTAATTGTATTTATTTGACAGTGGTAAATTCCTGAAGAATGACTCAGAAACTGCAGTGGTGAGTTTTATTTTGATCCGGTTGGGTGAAATCCCACCCAGGCCTTGTCTTGTTTGTGGTCATTCTTGATGAATTACTATTGTGTCTGAGGAGCGTTATATGTTTTCACCAATTGAAATGCAATTGGCAAATATAGTTTCAATGTCTAAAGAGGATAATATATCCAAGGTTATTATAACATGTATCTCAATTTGTGAGAAATTGTTCGCAGTACATTTCTCTTACAGTGATGTGAGAAAGATGACCCTGTTTTCCAACCATTTTGATTTGGTAGACTCCAGTCCAAATATAACCGGGACCAGACCTTAAGGCTTAGTAGTTTAAATATTATACATGATCAGTCTATTTCTGGAAATAAACTCTTCGCTCGCTAGTCGCACTTTGATAGATTTTTTTCGTCAGACTCTTCTCCCTCTCCATCCTCATCCTCCAGGGATTGTTTGTAGAAGATGTACATCAACATCCAGGTCATTGAAGGTAGTGCTGTAACTGACCTTGATGATCGGATCGTTTGATCGGATCGGCAAAATTTTATCGATCTTCGAAATCGGATCGATGATCGGGATCGGATGATCGGCTATAAAATTTTTTTTTTTTTTTTAATCGTTTTTTTTTTTCTTTGGAAAATGATCCCCAAAAAACACAATTTGGGTAATCTTTGTACGGGTATGCTTTCATTTCAAACTGATTACCTCTTCTTTTACAAAATTACTCACGCCGATTTTGAGCTTAGTCCCATGTGATTAATTTGGCGTAACCTTTCAGAAACACATGGGACACATGGGACATGGGACTACCCATACAAGATTACCTTGGGCTTATTAATATGGATATATGTTGCTTTGGTATTCATTTATATTCCCAAAATATGTTTTTTGGGATCATTTTCCAAAGAAAAAAATTTCAAACTGATTACCTCTTCATTTACAAAATTACTCACGCCGATTTTGAGCTTAGTCCCATGTGATTAATTTGGCGTAACCTTTCAGAAACACATGGGACATGGGACTACCCATACAAGATTACCTTGGGCTTATTAATATGGATATATGTTGCTTTGGTATTCATTTATATTCCCAAAATATGTTTTTTGGGATCATTTTCCAAAGAATTTTTTTTTTTTTTTTTTTTTTCCCGATCCGATCTTCCGATTTTTTCTGCATGATCGGAAATCGGCAAAAACGGTCCGATCATGTATGATCGGATCGTGATCGGCATGCCGATCCGATGATCGGTTACAGCACTAATTGAAGGGTATAATCACCATGGCAACCAGCTAGAGATGAAGTCCAAATTCCATGTAATCTTGACATTTAGCCTGGATGATGTTTACCTAGTAAGTGAGTAGACATGCACTTGTAAAGTGAATGGCCAGCAAAGTTGCAGGAGTAAGTGTATTGGATTCCTTTTGGGAACAGAGGGATACAATATGTGGCCAAAAAAAGGCACATATTGTCACAGACTATTTCCTTTTGAGGACAAAGTCCATGATTTTTGGGGCTTGAATCTGGAGAATGCAATCATAATTTGAAATAAAGTACGGTATATAACAACAGGTTAATACATTGAGGATGATGCCAAAGACATAATGTGCTTGGGTCTGTAGAAAATGTGCATGGAACCAAAATCTGGTCGTTTCCAAAGGGTTAACAATTTCTTTACAACTTAGAACGTGAAAATACCATGAATGTATGCTGAATTGTGTTTTTTTTTACCTCTTGTTAGCTGGGGAACATCAAATTTTGAATAATAGAATTATACTACACTATGGATAGTTCCTTTCTGTTATCATGTAGATATTAGGATTGCTTCCCATTTTGAAAGAACAAAGACGTAATGAAAGGAGTTATCCACTTCATAAAGGCTATTCCTGTAGGCAGACAATACATTTGCAATAAATGGCATCTTTCATTCCCTCCCTTGGGCACGTTATTGAAACACATTACAAGGGGGATCGGGTGATTTTAACCGTCCAAAAGCCAAACAGATTTCCCTATAGATTTTCATAGAATTCAATGTATAACGCAATTTTATTGTGGTATTTAATAGGAGCCAGGTTTGAAAATGAGCCTTAGAATAAAATGCAATTTTACTTCTCCACGGTGTAATAACTCAATACGTCCATGCGGGCTGCAAGGGTTAAACGTTGACATCATCACTGCAATCATCCCCCTGATCGTGCCCCACGAGCTGGCTGATCGTCCTCCTTCACGCAGCCAGTGCAGGACGAGAATGATGGTGAAAACAGGGTGTGTCTGTACTCTGCTTTCAAACACTTACATACACACACACACACATACACATGTATACACTTGCGCTCACCTATTGCATACACACATACACACACAGTCAATGAATGCCTCATAGACGTTCATGGTACCACACACTGATGCTAGCTTGCTCCTATGTGTGGTTACTGTGCGACACATATAATGCAGTAAGGTCGTCCAATACAGTGGGCTGGCTCTCTAGATGCATGCATGCACCACAGCCTCCCTCCCATCTGCATCCATAGAATGGAATGCTCATGTGTAGATGTAAATGAACATGTAGGCCTTCTCACTTTATTAGATGTACTGTATACGTTGACCTAGTGTTACAGGTATATTATTATTCAAGTGTGCTGACATGTCCATTTAGCAGAGGACTTTGTTAATTAAGTAGTATGAACGTCAGATTAGTATCTGGTTCATATTGTAATTTGTACTCTATTCATCCAGGCTTGTATAATTTGGAAATTGATACTTTCTGTGTATTTACATAAAAATCACAAATTTGAAAGTGTCCCCTTTTTTCGTAAAATTTAATTAATTTCTACTTGGGTTGCATTCACCAATTTAGCCTTGTGTCAAGGTATTATGAATTCGCTGCACTGTCCAATTTGGTAATTGGATTACTTTTCCATTCAAGCTAGAGATGATAGCTTTGAACAAATAATATTGATCAAAGGCTTGTGAAGAGGCTAAAATATACGCATTAGAAACCCAGACAAAAGGGGCCCCTTTCTACATTACATTATTTCACATGATTTAGCATTGGATAATATGCACGTAGAACGAAAGGGGCTGCCATGGGTAAATAAAGTAGTTAATATTGTTTCCATAGAACTAACATTAATTTTAACTCATTCATTTTGAATTCCATCTAGTCAACTAGATAGGGGGTTCAGTACTGTAAAGCCAACACCCATTTAATTGGTACATGTAATACTCTGTAATAGGCCCCAAAATAATTTGTCACTCTAGAGCCTAGAGGTAGACGATACATTTGATACTTCCAAAGGTAACTCGGAATGTACATGAACATGGCTATCAGTGTGTATGATTTAGACAAAAAGTCATTTGATCTTTATCTCTAAATTAATATGCACATATTGGATGAATTATCTGTATTAGCATGGCAGCCCAGTCAGGAGAACATATTAACACTTGCATTTGCATTCAAGGCTGCGTCATAATAAATGAAATCAAATAACTCTCCCATTGTTGAATAGGCTTGAGATCCAGACACAATTAAGTTGTACCATGGTAGGCTTTTTGTTGCTTGTCTTTGATATTTACGCATACTGCAAATAATTGCATAGCATCCATCTAAACATGTGGGGCTGCTGAGTATTCCTTTGCTGTGAAGGGATAATACTAGTAATAGAGCTAAGCACTGAATAACTAGCATGTGACCTTTTTTGTCATGATAAATATTGGATGAAATGCATGTCCTAACATTCCATCCTGAAAATTATATTATTTCATCTGTTCATACATAATGTTCATATTATCTTGAATTATTGAACAATATTAATAAGATTTCAATCACATGATTATTTAATTGAGTGCATCTACATCTATCATGCTGACGTTGTTATTTCACTAGTAAAGTTCTTTGAAAAAAGGTTGTCAAAAGGGCCTGAGCTTTTATTCCTAAAAGAAACTTCACTCGAAAAATAAAAATAAAATGTCTACTACATGAAAGGTGGCCTTGGCCTATAAACAAAATTGGGATAAGAGTAATTGTATTTTCTATTTCACTGTGCTCTGAGCGCTTCAAAACAGTCTGATAGGGTCGGTTCCTGGTCAATCTGTAGGCATGACTGACTCGTAGCACCTTTGCTATCATTATCCATGGATATGTTCTTGATATAATAATTCCCTGTATCCTAAAATAACAGTTACATGTAACACCTTGTATCATACACCTTCTACATCGCACTTGAAGTGTCCTACATCGCACTTGAACTGTATCTAAGTGAGATTACACATGTTCTATGCACATCCGCATCCATTAGACTGGTGAAAATATTTTTTTCATTTCCCTTCTTATGATCTTGTTGGTTGAAGGGACTTAGTAACATTGTCCAAATCCTCAAAATCCAATTGGAATTCTAGCGGTTCCCTCATACCTTGCTGTATTTGTATTAACAATAAAAGCATGGGACAGGTTTCTGTTTTTCAAATTACCCTTTTGTTAAAAAGATATTAACGATTGAAGTGTTTAGATGTTAAACTATCCACTGGATTGTCGAAACCCTGTACAAAGTCAGTGCAATGAGTTATTGAACATCACTTTGCATTTTTGCTCATTACTCAGCCATATAACGTCCATTTAACTTGAAATTTTCATACAATATCCAGTGAACATTTCAGATAACAACAATATACATTGAATCAACCATTCATTACTTTTTGCACATGTCAACAAAGTTACTAGATCCCTTTAACGTAAGATATTTGTTTTTAAATATAGTTACAGTTAGACCTCCATCCCCTGGATAAGTTAGCTTCTAATTTGTCCCGTGCAACAAACATGCAATAGCATGCTATTTGTGGTTGCAGAACTTGTATGTGATATGGAATTCATTAATTTTCCATGAAGTGAAGTACACTCTAAATTAAAGGGTAAGTGAGCCAGGCAGATTGTCAGCTTCACTACGCAGTATAGGTAGCTGAATACAATCTTAAACAAGGAGCTACATTTTGAGCAAACTCTAGCAAGAAAGTGAAAATAAATTTGGGATGGTTCCACTGACATTGACCAAAATCTAGAGATCATGATGTGCGACTTTAGCCTACCCCCATATTTGGTTTCTGAATGCGTTTTGTTGATCAGTAGAATACATACCTAGTCCCTTAACCTGGTGGATGAAATGAAATGAAAGGCATGGAGCGTGTGCCGAGGCATTTATGCAATTTTGAAGTAATTACAATGAGGGGTTTGGTTACAATACAAGTTGAATTAATTGGAATTAGAGGCAGGCTTGCTGTGCACTTTACATACAGAGAGAAGGTGCATTATTTCAAGTACATGTTGCTTTCCTGATTACTCAGTGAAAGGAAATCAAGGGGAGTCATTTCCAGACCATTATTTTTTTGGGAAAACAATAAAAGCACTTGCCCAAATACACAAGCAAACTGCATAAAAATTAAATGTGATTTAAATTTTAACCAATTATTTTGGGCAATTTCAATGTTTTTGCAGCAAGACAAACATGAGCTGAGAATGGCATTCTATTTTTGGTTGTAGAAAAGAAGTTTCCCAAAAAGGATTTCTTTTTAAAACTGGACAAGAAAATAAAATTTGTATGTTAAGCCCTGTAAAAAACATTTTGGCATGGCTCCAAATAATACAAAATATCATAATCCAATCATACGTTTACATGGATTTGTATAATGCGCAATATTCATGATTGTGTTTACTTTTTAAAACAGGATATTTTTCCAATTTCCACGGCAACATCTATTGATATAGATTCTTCTTATTCAAGTACATGTTTAAAATGAATTAGTTTGAGTGGGTGGAGAGTCCTTGTTATGAACAAATAAAGTGAATACAAATATTGGTACCATTGACCACAAATAGACTATAGCTGATAATTTGTCCAAAGTGTATTTAAATAATAAATTGTAATTTGAATGTGAAAAGATCTGTGCGTGATATTGAGCAAAAAAAGAAAGAGTAGGCATTTACTCTAACAAAAGAGGTTCTGAGAAAGTTTATGAGAAAACTTTTTCTAAAAGATTGGTTTGTTATGGCATCCAGCCAGCAATGTCTAATGAGCAGAATAGTAGTCAGTGATTTAATTATCATCTTTTTCTTACCTCTCAAGGCTCAACTAGCAAGCAAATGTGATTCTAACTAAATTGTGGATAATAAATAATTGTTTCAAGGTAGAAACTAGGAGGAGATAAAAAATGAGCCACTAATCTGGATCACGTTCCTCCTTCCCCCAAGTCATACTTAGATATGGACTGAGGCTGGCGCATAGTGCGTGTGTGTGTCATCAGAATTGCAGAAATTAGAAGAGTAATCGAATGGAACCGTGAATAAGATAGTATTCAAGTTTACTTGATTTCATAGGTCTAGATGCACTGAGGCAGGTACTTAATGCATGTTTATTTGTGTGTGTGTCATAAATAAGGATACTTAATTGTTTGATTTTCCATTTGTATTCCACTTTGTCTTTAGTGCGATAATGTTCAGTATCTTCATCAATTTTGCTCTAAATCAATTAT
Organism: Echinarachnius parma; assembly: GCA_037951105.1. Taxonomy (NCBI): domain Eukaryota; kingdom Metazoa; phylum Echinodermata; class Echinoidea; order Clypeasteroida; family Echinarachniidae; genus Echinarachnius; species Echinarachnius parma. The sequence goes on from JBAMJV010006133.1 coordinate 147,916, forward strand.
TCCTTTTCTCTTTGGCCTGCTGTGAGTGTCTAGTGTATGTGTGTGTATGTGTTTGAATGTGTGTGTGCGTGTGTGAATACTATGTGCGATTGTATGTATTTTTTTTTGTCTACTAAAGTGGATTTTTTTTTTACTTAAAAAAAAAAAAAAATGTATGTCATAGTAAATAAGAGTAAGATAATAGTGAATTTTAGTATATTTTCGAGTCCCAGCGAGGGAGCGAGGTGCTCTTGAGATTGAGTGACTCATTGTCTGACATGTGTCTGAGTCATGCTGCAGTGGAGTAACTGAGTGGCGCATGGGGCAGATAATGTCATCATGGAAGCCTTTAAAGGACCAGTCAGGCCTTTGAACCTTCAGGAATTTAAAGCACTTAATTATACTCGCATGAAAGATAAAAGTGTGGTGAGAAATAATGATTCAGACTTTGCCTGATGATAACGTGGTGGATTAGTTGCGTATCAATTTTTCCAATTCAAATACATTACTGGGTAATTTGATAAAAAGTTTTATGTAAGAATCTGGCCTTTTTGATATACATATAAGCAGGACATGTCTGAACTACTTTGCAAAATCCAGAATAACATTTGATTTAGGACAATTCATGAATAAGAACAAGGGATGGCTGAATTTTGTTTGGTGAAAACACATTAAAAAGCAAAGTCAGTATGCATTTATTTTTGAAAAATAGAGGAGGGATGGTGGAATTTTGTAGTTTGTTTGGTGATGACACAATACAAAGCAAAGCCAATATTCTTTTGAGGGGGTGTTTGATAGGGGATAAGGGTATTGGATAGGGGTATTTTTAATTTTACATTTAGGATCTTGCAAATCAGGTCCTATCTTTGGATGGTCAGATTTCAAAATACAATCACACATGTACAGGTGCAGTCGTGGTGCAGGCATGGGATACTGACAAACATTCTATATTTCAACATGAATGTGTTTTGCAATCTTAATATGGACATTTATGAAATTAATACTGGAAGCTGAACAAGAAGGGACGTATATAACTCATGCGTATAATATGCATGGTGCATTTTAGAGCTTAGCCTTGGGGGCAATATTCATGACTAGAATCGGGTGGACGCAATGTTTTCATATGGTATAATCTGGTTAGAACTATTCATGACATGAAGTTGTCTAATAATTAAAGTGGATGTTACTTAACCACTTTACATGTATAAATAGGAATATAGATTTGATTGATAGGTTGAATAGGTTGAACTCTTGCCTATCTGTGTCACATAGGATCATGTCTGCCACACACCAGATATGTGCAGCGAGGTATATCGCGTGGGCGAGATCATACAATGGTTGTAATTTCATAGATGAAAGAAATGGACACTTGTACATGAATCAGGCATTCATGAATTTAATTAATTTACACTAGTATGCCTATTATTCTCAGATTTACATTCATGTGATATACTGAGACAGACTGCGTTGGTAGTAAATGCCAGTGATACAGACAAATTGAATAGATGCATTTCCATGAATCCCATGTAATGCAAAGTTGTACATGAAAAAAAAACAAATCAGATCAAAACTCATACAGTGCATGTATTTTGTATCATATTTATTCCATGCGAAAAATGCAACTCTTCCCTGTTTCATTCTTCATAGAACCTGTTTCAGTTGTCTGAAAGTGAATATTTTTTTCAGTTGATAGTGAGCAATATGAAATTCTACTGCAAGTACTTCTTCTTGTTATCACGGATCAATAATACATTGTGACAGCTAAAAATAGGTGGAAGTTCAGCTGAACTTGTGCTCCCTAGGGAGGGGCATACACTTCAGCCCTGGTAGGAGAGGGGTGTAATGGTGCTCCTCTACTAGTGTTTGTTGTTCACCCATCGAGGGGTGTTTGGAAACTAGGACAGGCTCATATCTTCTATATCCTAGATCTCTCCGCTAGACATCCCCAGGAAATTGTTTGTCTGACAGACTGGGTGTGTGGCTCGCCATGAAGATCAGGAAAGGATCATGTCTCTCCATGTTCCTCTATTACATGTACTCCATTCCTGTAATATCCTCTATTACTTCCCGTACATATTCTCACTTCTGTATTACTTCCTGGGACGTGCATGTATTTACAAAAGGAAATTACTCTCCAACTCTCTTTTGGTTTGATCTCTCTTTATGAACTGAAAATTGCACCTGCATATCAAATATTGTCTTCTCTTATCATGGACTTGAAACGGCCAATGATACTAAACTACATTTAGGTACATTTAAAGCTACAGAAATGTAAAAAAATGGCCTCTTAAATAATGGTTGATGTTGAACTATTACTCAGGCATTGTCAATACCGTTCTTTTCCTTGCACTTGTTTTGGTGAATTTACCTCAACCCATTTGGACTGGTCCAGTGGGGTATAATCAAAGAATCATAGATTCCTAGATTATTTCAGATTTTCAGTAATGTTCATAGAGTTGCCTTACCTACCAGGCTCCTGTACTCCATAAACTACATGGGTTAACTTATTTCTAGCTAGGATATTTTCCTCCCGGAGCACTGATAGTGTTTGAACAGTGTTAATGTATGACGTCAAACTCAAAGCAGGTACGCAGAAAGTTATTTGTCTTGTTGATGCCCATCGCGGCAAGGTGGCAAACACATTGCCCATCACATGCTGTCAGGGAAGCACAGGGAAACACAGGGATGCAGCGTGGATGAGGCTACTACTAACTAATGATGGTCACTGTAGGTTGATTCACACACACAAATCATATGTGCATATTTAGGGATAATCTAAGCCTTGAGGGGAGAAATATATGCATGTTGAAATTTAAATCGCAGGTATGCTGAATAAGTGACTTAATTGTTCTGACATGTTCCCACACTAAAAACGCAACAAATAATAACAATTAATCATAAAATAGTAAAAGTATTAGCACAATTAGATAAGATTAAAATCTATATTTATCTTTTATGTGAAGTTACTAGATGAACATCACACACACACCCACGCAGACGCATGCACACATTCACACACAAATTCCAGAGAGATTCACATTTCAAAAAATTAATTTGGAATCCCATTATTTGCTCAGTGTGAATGCACCCTGTTACATTTAATCAGAAACCCCTAGGGAGTCCTAGCTCTCTTGGTCAATACTGACCGACCCACGTTCATTACACAGCCAGTGTATACATGTGACAAGCGCTTGTCAAGCACAATTACCTGCATTGCATGTACACCATCCAAGAGCGCTGATAGATTTTAACTCATTCAAGACCAGTTGATTTTGGTGTATGCATATTACATAGACCACAACCATGGTACTTTCAGTACTTACTAGTCCTGGGGGGTGTTGCATTTAAAGAGTTGCGATTAATCCCAAAGTTGTGATTGATCGCAAGTCAGAAAACATGCACACTTGAGCCAATTAGAATTGCAAATTTAGGACGCATTTTCTGACTTGCGATTAGTCACATTTCTTTATATGCAACACCCCCCTGAAGGGGTTAATCTATGAGTATCATGGGACCATTCTGCATGTATTACCTCTGGGCTCTGTGGCCTTTAGATTGTGTAGAACTGAGTGACTTGAGCTTTCATTCATTCAAGCACTGGGTAGCTAGGAGGTGTAACTTGCTCCATACCAAATAATTAGCCTTAGGCCAATGGCATTTACTGCCATTTACAGCCACATGGCCAATAGTGTGAATGCACTTTTACAGTTTGCCATTAACCCTGGAAACCTTACCCCCTTCTACTGATGAACTTGACACATTTTCACTGTGTATTAATTATATCCTCATTTTTAACTAAGATACGGTACGCTAGAGGTGTATGCATGCAGTGGCGGTTTAATTGTCACAAATTAGGCTGGCCCACTCCCAACTAAGTTGGCAATTATGACAACTTGTGTCTCTAGATCTCGCTCATGAATGCTACATTATGTTATAGGGAATTCATGTACACCAAAACGCATTTGGGCTATAAAGAAAATTAACTCTTATTTGTCCACTTTGATAACTGTTTCTCCCAAATATTTGAATTCAGCTGTTTGCTTCCTACCATCAATGTCATTCATGGTTGCAGTTGCAAGAATGAGAAATTATAAGAATTAATCAAGTTCTTTGATGATCATCTATATCTTGCTTTTGGTATATACAGAACTAACATATATACAATCTTTTACAAAATATTATTCATCTACAGATTAAGACATTAAATACACTACACTCTGATAAAAACATGATGTTATGTTGGTTGGTTTGTATACTTACTTAACCATGTTGTACAGCCTGCAAATTTAAGTCAAGGTCAGATAATCTATGAACATTATGGCCGCATGACCTTTTTTCTTTGAAGCACTGAAGCAAAGCTAACGACCTAATCAGGTTCTTTCTTGACATTTCGACACTGTCGGCTTCTGGTCCTTAATTGGACTTGTCTTCTTCAAAGCAGAAGTTGGCATTTATTGCAATCATTTGTTCTGCCTCCCTTATCATCCCCGGTCTGCTCATGTAATTGCCTTGCGAGCTGTCAAATGGAACTATGACCAGAATGCAGGAGAAATTGACCGCTTTTCTCTAATCGTGAAGGGATGTTTGTCCCATAATGACTGTTATTAGCAGACTGGATGAATGGGGAGGGGCAGGGGCTAGCTAAATCGGGAGATGACCTTAATACTGCATGGTCTATCAACTATTATGGTTATAATTGTCAATGTAGTCATCATACCATTTGTGTTCTTTGAAATGGTTGATGAGTTTTTGATAAATTTACAACATTGGAATGGATACTTCTTTTTTTTGTGGGGGGGGGGGGGGATAATAAAGCAAATTATACTTGCAAGATTTTCATCTAAAATGTACTGCTCACTATTTAATGTTGATGGTTGCTAAGGGACTTCAAAATAAATACAGATGTTTGATCTATAATATTTTGAATTTATATAATTGTTGTGTTGTGATTTGTTTGATTATTTTCAGAATCGGTTTAGGATGTCCATAGTACAGCTATACAAACATATAGGATGTCAATATGCCAGTGTCTAAAGCCTTATCTTCAGCATTCCACAGAGCTCAAGCTAAAAACACATTCTGATAAAAAGATTAATATAATCAAAGCTATCCACAAACACTATACCACAAAACAGTGTTAGATTTACAGATTAACATGTATATCAATATTTTTATTTGAAAATGTACTTTTAATTATATACCTAGTTTGACATTATTTTATTCTTGTACTGAAATGAACGTTGAGCTGATTATTAGTATAATTTATAGTCTCACTTTTAGATTGATGCCTTTAATCAGACACCTTGTTGAGTCCAATGTCTTTCCATTTGTCACATTTCATGGTTGATAGGCTGATAGCTCTCATTAATGAATGTTTCGTTGCACCCCTCCATTGAAGCTGATTTCTATTAGCATAATTTGTTGAATGAGATGTATGCCTTTAATCATCCTGCTGACACTCTGTGGACTCGCTATCTGCAGACCATTGTTTGATTGGATGAGTCACTCTCAAATATTATCTTTTGTGGACCAAGGCTGGTGAATGGTGAGAACCTGGGAGGCGGGTTGGTGAATAGATAATGAAGACACACCATTGGATTGGGCAATAGATAATGAAGACACACCATTGGATTCATCTAATGACGCCATGGGATTCATCTAATGACGCCATGGAGCAGAACATTGAATCCATTTACACAATTGGCTTTGAGTGTGGCAGTCCCAAAGTCCAGTGTGTCAAAGGTTGACTGTTTTCTTTCAGCCATTTCTCATTGTTGACTTTGCCATCAAATATACTATCAATCATTCCAGTGTTTGAATATATATTTTCTCCTTGAAATGTCTGCATTGAATAGTCTTTTGAGTTCTTAGTTGTAAAATAGTGAATTTTATGGAATTGGTTAATTTAGTAAAAGGGGTAAAGGAAGTTTAAATGGCGGTGACTTTCTATGACAAAGGGCATGGTATTGCTTCTTTTAATTGTATTGTCGACCTCATTATCGTCATCATTATCAACACCATTCATCTTAATCATCTACATAAATCATCATCTTAATCATCAATTGTATTTCTACTAAAAATTAAAAACACAAATGTTTGCTGAATTTTGTATTAGTTTACATTCATTGCTGAGATATTAATTTAAAATGATTTTGCTCCTCTCTATTATTGCAGAGACTTTTTATAGCCGGGTCACGTATGCAACAAAATTACATTGCAATCATGAGAGATCGACCGTTAAATATGACGAAATAGAAAGATAACACGAGGCATGCGAGCGCAAAGGCAATCGTACTGTGTGACTAGTAGATCACTAACCCTGAGTAAACAAGACAGCAGAGTGTTTACTCTGGAGAAGAGCGGTGACCTTCGTTCTTTGGCCATCCCTGCATTGGGGCTTGCTGTGAAGAACCCCTAGCAATCTACTGAAAATTGATTACCAGTCTAGCGTGTGTTTGTATGTGCTCTATTGGAATCTTACAGTTCACTGTGAAGAAGAGTGGTGACCTTCGTTCCTCGGCCATCTCTGCATTGGGCCATGCTGTGATGAAGCTCTGGTAATCAACTGACAATTGATGACCAGTCTAGCGTGTGTGTATGCAAATGTATGTGGCTCATTGAACCTCTTCAGTTTATGTAACCCTCCTGGCCCATGTTGTGATATTGCTGATTGCATATATCTCATAATGTGCCCATCACATGTAGTGTTAATGTTATCCTCTACATGTGTGTAGTTCTGTGACCCTTGACATTCCATAAGGCATGATAGCAGCTCCATCAAAAGTAAAGCGGAATATGAGGGAAAGTGACCTTATCATGTTGATAAGCGCACCAAACATTTGCACAATCAATTTTTGTGACAACAAATTAGGATATTAAACCAAATCCTCCTAATTCTTAAATCCTCCAACTTGTACAATGCATTTCCATTTTCCACTGTAGTATTTGATTGATACATTTTGAACAATGTACACTTGTTCATTGGAAAAAACAAAACATGAATGACAAACGCTGATTTATAGCCCGGTCACATATCAACGGATTGCGTAAACGGACGTCAAATGGAGAGCTAAATTTTCCATCCGTTCGTCTCCGTTCGTATGCTTTTCTTGTCCGTTCCTTGTCCGGTGATGTACGTTGTTCTATGTTTTGTACATAAAGCAATGGAGACGACTTTCATCACCGGATAATTTCATTTCGCAAATTTTCTATTCGTTGGGCATTCGTTTCCGCTATCCGTTGATATCTGACCGGGCCATTAAATATAGTTGGAAATGTAAAGAGATAAATGAAGGCTTTTCCTCAAAGAAGCAAGGACATCTTACCAGTTGACCCTATCTGGTCATTAATAGTCACTTCAGGTGAAGGGAAGCCAAAGAATACTTGACAGGATTATGGGGGATTATGAAGGCACCAATATGGGATTATCACCATTATACAGGTTGTTTAGTTAACTGTCAGTGCACAGCAGTTAAATGTAAATCTGAGACCGGCTCCCAGAGAATGGGTGTAAAGTCGGGATGGGTCTTTAGTACTTAGAGCCTCAAAATCATAAAATATTGTCTTTGGCTGAAATTTTTAACTTTATGGGATTTGATACTTACATGTTTCATCTACATTCTCTGAAAATTTCAGGTCCTTAAAGGGGAATTCCACCCCAGAAATGTGATGTTTGCTATAAAATGAGGTGAATATGAAGAATCATGATCGAAAATCTGAGCCAAAACGATAGAGCAATAAAAAAGTTATGACAGGATGAACTTTGCTCCGATTCTTAGTATGGTTCGCAATTGCTACCAATCGTGACGTCACGTGCGAGCTGCAGCCATTTTGACTTCTACATGGAAATTTTACAACATTTCAATTTTCTTCATAACAAAGCAAATTTATGAGCTTAAAAATTCCAATGAGGTTGGCCTATCGATATTCTTCTATGAATTCGTGAAAACAAGCAGAGAAAAATTATTTTTTGGCAACGAAAATGAGAAATAAGTGTATTTTCATGTACTAAAGCCATGGCGAGTTGCTCGTGAATGATGTAGCATATAGCGGCAATTTTGAAACCATCGCTCATTACTACAGGATGTTCAAATAAGTATAACTCCCGTGTTTCTTGTCCGATTTTGATCAAATTTTCACCAATTATTCCTCTTGTTCTGCTTATTCAAATAACGAATAGTTTTATCAGGCCCGGATTACCCCTTTAATCGAATTTTTTAGGCCGTAAATAATGATTTTTCTAAGCAACCTTCATTTCGGTTTCGACCAGAAACTCGGTAAATCCGCGCTGGCTGATCATGATCGATTGTGAAACGAACGCGCCAGCTATGTGTGTGTGATTCGACCGTACCGCCGCAGCGAGCTGCAAGAAGAAAGCACTGTAGCTGTACAGTGATTGGTCAGACTAACCTGAATAGAGTTGTATTGTCCGTGTGTTGTACATTTCCGGGAAGCGTTCGCGCCATTTAACTTACTGTATAGTAAACGAGTAGTTGGTTTGTTTATAATTCTATGGGTACCGCATTGAATCGCGCTGGGCATGCCGCAAGTGTGCAGTGTGCGTGTGCAGCGTACCATATCATACGGTATCAAACTGCGCTTTTCTTTTGTCTACCGGTGGTACAGCGGCGGTATGGTGAATATGATGCGGTGGTTTATGGCGGTACGTACATACATAATACACCGCGGTTGTAATACATGCACATCAAAGGGCAGCACATGGGCTAGTTTGTCGATCAACTGAGACTTAGGGCTGAGGCTTTGTACAATTACGTAATACCGGCGAAAGCGTTGCTGATTGGCCGATGAATAACAGTATAACTGCGCATGCATTATTTCGTTTGCTGATCGATTACGAAAAGCGGAAAGGTGAAAGCGAACCGTTCAACTTCTCGCTCGGTGTGTGAGAATGCTTTTCTGAATGGATGCAAAACTTTAGAAGCGATTTTCTCCGTTGTTTGACAAATCACGGGGCTCTGGTCCATGTTATTAATTTGCGTATTTCTAGCCTTCAAGAAAATCATACTTATCAAGTTGTATATCATTTTAAAGCTGAAATCCTAGAGAATTCAAAACACTAAAAATCTCAATTTTGATATTCCCGATGAATTACCCAAACTGACAGAGCCGGTCACATCTGTTGTCTATATTTGTCCTGCTATTTGGTCAGTGCAGGTAAGCTGTTTTGTCCAAACTAACATCAATAACCATAAGGACCCTATGCAGTACCCTTGAGTCATCACTGCTATGGTGCCTGGTTAATAGGATGGGCTCTTCCTTCCAATCATTCCCCTTGTTCACACACACAATTTTCAGCCCTTAATCATGACTAAAGAATCAGCAGCTGACTATAGAATCAGCTTCCCATTAAAAATTCGTGTGTCTGAACGCTTACTAACGAAACGACGTATCGCTAGAGATGACTAGCGATACGCTGGTTTTATCGTTGTTTCGTACGAGAGCTGACTATAGAATCACGCTTATTCCGTGTGTGAACAACCGTAACTGGCTAATCATGACTAAGTGGGCGTGGCTTAATGCGAACGTTCGCTCGCACAGCTGCAGAGAGAGAGCGCAGACAGAAAAAAAATGACAGCACACTGCGCAGTAGCAAACTGCGCACTTATACGATGTTCGGGCCGGTTCGGCACCACCTGGAAAACAGCTGTTGTTCGATATATGCTCTGTGCGTGTGAACATATACCAGGTTTGATTTAATCATCAATACAGAAACGTTGTATCGCTAGTGATGATTCTATAGAGATGATTAAGGGATGAAATTTTTTGTGTGTGAACACGGGGATTGGGTTTGGACTCTGAAACTGATCGATGTCCTGTCGTTGATGTCCTTCAGCAACAATATATTTAATGAACAGTGCTGCTCTTTATTAGGTGTTTTTAAAAGATAGTTTATATATCAAATTCAAATCATTGTCAATGGGTTGATTAATGAAAAGGGATACTATTGGAAACTTTTTAGACTCGATACCATTTTATATTACAAGTATGATAGCAAAAGCTCCTTAAAGTGGAAGTAAATATGATTTGGGGGTGTAGACTTATCAGCAACATGCATGCAGTACATGTATGTAAATCTGACATAGTACATGTACAAGCAATTTTCGGTAGAATTCTGATTATCCCACCTTGTTTGGAGTTGGTCCATTTGGTGGGAGTTGGTGGGAGGATTCGTACATTACTGGGGAAACCAATCAAAGTTAATTGGCACCACGAGATGAGCACGAGCGATAGGCGTTTTACCCGTATGACGCAAACTACATGTAGATTAGCTGGAAATGTCAGATCCATCAAAAAATGAACACAAAAGGGGGCAAGTGTTCCATTATGGATGGATGTTGGCATTTTGGTTGCAAACTACCAGTTTTGGAAAAGAACTGGTAACTTCGGTTCCAATAGAATGGGATTAGTCTGATCACTTCCTGAAAAGACACATACATGAAATGATAACAAGAAAAAAGGAGGATCGGCAAGTATTTCATTTTTCTCTTGAGCTTTTGAAATTTAAGTTATGGGTATTCACATGTACGTGGGTGGGAGGGTGGGAGGGTGAATTGTATGGTATTGTAGACAGTGGGTGACATTGGTTAGTGCGTGCAGCTGAACTTTGCTATTTATTATGTTAGATTCTACCTCAATGTACTTGATGGACTGTGCGAAATTCAACTTGAGGGAGTGCCCAGGTTGAAAGGGAATGCAATGTAGTTAACTACTTGCATACTAGATATTGATATTCACATGTAATCAATCCATGGTACACTCTAGAGAGTAGTAAGGAATGGATTAACTGATATTAATAGTAAACCTGCACTGGATGCTCTGGATGTAAACCTGCACTGGATGTAACATCAAGGACATGCATTAGAAACCTCCTTGGATTCTTTATCATAACACATGTTTATTATGAAACACAATGTGCATACGTACATGTTTATGTAATTTTGAATTCAACCAATTCACAGTTACCTCATGGATACATTGCACCTTAATAACTGTATTTATCTCACATTGTGTGACCCACCTTTGAAATAAATGTGTTTTATTTATTTTGTATAATGTTTTACTCCCCTTTTTAATGCTCCGTAATGTCCTGCACAGCATACCATAGAGGAATATTTAAAGGTATAATCATGGTGATGGTCCTCATAGATGTAGATAGTAATGAGTTGATATTCTGACATTTAAAAAAAATAGTGAACCCCACCTCTTTATCTCTTTATTTTATTATTTCGTCTTAATGCATGTTTTTTATCAGTGTATAATTTTGTATTCTCTTTTTAAATTTTGTATTTTATTTTATTTCCATCGTCACATTCTTGTAGCATTTACCGCTATACACCACATCATGCATAGCTTCATTGTTGTTGCTCTCCAAGTTCCATGCTTGTAAATTGTAATGTACATTGACTGATTTATATGTTTCAGTGATGGTAAACAACATGTGGTTGATGAGGTTATAAGCACAATGTAATTATGCCTCAAATGATGAAATAAATTAAATTCAGCAAGGACATAAGACGTTATTGGTTTTAGTGTCTTACATACTGGATAATTGCTTGGGATTTTTATTAAGTACAAATTGATTTTTGAGATCTTATGATCTTATGAAATTGTGTTAACAATTTTCATACAGGGATGCCTGCAAACACAACATGCACACATTCTAATATTTGGCATACAAACAAAAACACACACACTACGCACAAGTACATTTATACACACAACAACAAGAATATGCACAATATACTTCGCACTTGTAAAAATACATGCATAAGTTTGAAATATTGCACTCCTACAGTAAGCTAATGTTACCAAAGAACTGGTTCTCATTGGTCGAATCTCATTACTGCCCCACATCTCAATTATTCAGTGATTGCTTAATTAACTAATCTACTTGTTCTACTTCATAATTTATCTGAAATGAAAACACAAAGTACACATAGTGCAGTTTGCATCCTCTCTTACACACACACACAGATGCACCATCCATGTACATGCATGTTGATTGGTTTCAACCATGCACCCCTCCAATATAGCCACAGCTACCAAATTACTGGTACTTGTGGGTCCGATCTCATTAGTGGTCCACATCTCAATTATTCCCTGATTGCCTGCCAGCCTTCTTGCCCCATCACATGCAATCTCAGTAATCTCAGTCTACGGCAGAGCTAACCTCCTATTGACCAAGTCATTAATACTATCTAGCCTGGATTTCAGCAAAATCTCATCTCCTCATATTTGCTCATCTGTGAATCTAGTCTTTAATTCAGTCACTAGTTTTACCATGTTCATTTGTTTTAGCTCATATTGACTAATTCCGGTAACAATATCATATTTTATTTTTATCAAATTTTAACCTGCGTACAGTTTGCTGGTCTTTACATCTAGTCCTTAATCTCACCATGTTCATACAGTTCACTAGCATTCATCATTTTAATATCAGCAATTATTTCACCAAATCACATTTTCATGGCCAGACTCCATTTCAGTCCTCACTTTTCCAAATCCATTGACTTTAATTCATTCCTTATACTAATCAACATGCAATGGCTTCATCAAATGGTATCTCATCCAATATTTGTCCAAATACAATCCTAGCTCCATGTAGTCCCATCTTTCAAATTAGTCATTTGTTTTGCCACTGTCATTTACTAGGTACTTTAGTTTGACTAATCCAATTAATTTGATTGTAAAACAATGATTTCATCATTTCTCATTCATCCATATTTGCTTTCTATCGAGGTCTAGTCTTTAAAATTCAGTCATTTGGTAAAACGAAGTTCATTTTCATTGGTTCATCATAACTAATCCCATTAATTCCATGCAAATGAAGATTTCATCAAATCACTTCTCAGATTCATCATCTTCCTAGAGCTGACTAGTCTTACAATTCTGCCCTTAGTTCAGAAATGTCATTTGATTGAGTCATTGAGTTCATATTGTTTAATCCCTTTGATATCATCATGAAGTGATTTCATTAAAGTGCTTCATCCATCATACTTCTGCAGTAATTGTCTAGTCTAACTGTTCAGACTTTTGCACATTATCACTAAAATATTTTACTTCACTTGTTTTATATCAATTCATACCATCTTGATATTTTACCACATACATGTACATGTATTTGAAATATTCAATATCATGGTGTCTGTAAAGAGCTGTTGGAGAGTAAGTTTAGAATGTCAGGGAATGTAGATTAAAAAGGAACACTAATTTAAACATTATTCAGAAGGACAGTACTTATGAAGCAATATGTGGAATACCTAGAGCTGTTCTAGGATTTGGTTTAGGAATTCAGTACCATAATGTCTTTATTAAGTCAGTAAATTTGTTGCCGTTTCATATTTTTGCTATAAAATGTGTCTCGGTATTTTGTCGGCACAGGGTCTTGTTCCAACGTGTCGGTCTGACGTCGATTTTCTGAGAGGCTTTATTCAGGTTGGTGTCTGCACTGCCTGAATGCAAGACTACTTGCACCAATGCAATGCATCCTTCTACACTATCTGAAGTGGCTGCTCTTATTGATTAACAACCAATTATTACATTTTATTTCAAAACAAATATTTTTTTATTTTAGTCTCACTTAGGATGTTTGAAATGCATGATGATTTATAATAAAAAAAAGTTGGCAACGTTGTGCTCCTAGAGCACAGTAAGAGAAGAATTTGTAACATCAATTTCAGTTTAATCTCTAAGCCTATTGCATGTAGTTCACAATACAATGTTTGATGGTGTGACTGACTTGAAATTTATTATGATTTTGAGATCTTTTCTTTATGATTTTTCTATTAGTTTGAGGTATTCTGATGTGAAGTTGCATTTCATGAACATTAAAGACAATACAAATTAAATCATAGCTCAAAACATAACTGCATACAAAAATAAAACCCATTTAACAATTTATAGTAAATTTATGCATAATTCAGAGATGCCAAGTGGTACGTTTTTGCCGTATTTAGTACGTTTTTTTTATGTAAATACGACAGTACGTTTTCTAAGAAAAAAATACGTTTTTTGAAGAAGAAGAAGAAAAACAAAAAATCATTTTTTTTTTTTCTTTTTTTTTTTCTTCCGTCCTTCTCCTCCCCACTATATAGTAACGGTTGAAAATGGCAAAAAGAATGAGGTTGAACCCTGAAAAACTATTATTAAAGTTATAAATTTGAAATATATCACAAATAAACAAAACGAACTCATAAAACGCTGTGTGATTGACTGAATCAACTTTTATATTAATGCAAACGTAAAGAGTATTTTTGCTGCACGAAAATAACTTCGCGGAAAAATATTATTTTTTACCTCATACGTTGGCTACACTAAAAATACTTTTTTTTGGTCCAAAATACTGTTTTTTAGAGCTCAGAATACTTGTTTTGGTTTGTGCATAATTGCATCAACAAGAATCATGATGCCAGCCAAGTCAATTTAAGGTACATGAATCAAGTCTGAGAGAGAGAGATGCACAATTCTCCTCAAATGATTCAACTTGGTATTTGATCTGATTTAGTGATAAGTGACATGCATGGTATGAGGTAAGCATGCTCTTAAAACAAATTGTTTTGTACGTGATTGGTGAATATTGTGACTCATTAAAACCATCGTGTGTAGCTAAGCCACATATGCAGACTCTGCCTGACAATGATTCATTATTCATTAATCTGTTCAACTCTGCTACCAAATGATTCATGTCCCTCTAGAATGCCTCAATGATTACATTATTATGAGAATATTCATTTTCCAGCCTTGGAAAAAATGAGGGAGAGCATAAAATACCAATTACATATGAAGGGAAAATGTGACGAAAGAGTGCTTCATGAATGTAGAATTTGACAGGATTGTCGCGAGAGAAGGTAATTATGAATGCACAAAGCTAGCCTGGCCTATTGATAAAAAAGGCAATTATTGACTACTATACAGTATGTCCTCCAGGCCCTGCCCATCTCAAGTGTTACTAATGCATGCAGTAGACCCCCGCTGCTATAATGCATCTTGCCTCATCACTGGAGGACATTAGCACCAACACATCTTCTTCTCCTGGTCTTCCTCAAAGTCAAGCCATCGGGCGGGCGAGGGGCCTGGGCATCCCAGCATGCAGTTCTGCATGTTGTGAGGAGAGATATGAAGAAGAGATGAGATACGATGAGTTGTAGCATGCACATAACTTAACTTACTATGTATTTATGCTCGCGGTTCACTGTGCAGACCTTTCTAACACGCATACAATACAGTACTTCAAAATTGAATTAGTTGCACAATTTAAAGAGTTTATATTTCTGCCCTGTGATGATAAGCATCAATGCTCTATTATGTTTAGTCATTTGTCTAATATTTTTACACCTACAGATCTGTAAAATGATTTCATAATGTTAGGAGAGGAGATTTATAGAAGCATGCTTTACTATGCCCTGACGTCACAGTTCAGAGTTCAACTGTAACACACCCAGCAGTAATAAATGCAAAACTGGGATTAGTTGTGGGATTCAAACTTCTTTGACAAGTTTGTAAAATATGTCTTTTAATAGTCAATGAGTCTAATAGGTTAAATGTGAAAAGAAGTGATTGGGAGATAGCATGCATGTTATATGCACTGATGCTCATAATGCAGTTTAGTAACTGAAGTCATCGTCCCACCAATGATTTGATTAGGTTTGATCACATATTTGGTTCAAATTTACTGTTATAAGGAAGGAAAAGGTGCGTGTTACAAAATCAGTCTAACTTCCCAAACAAAGTCACGCTTACACTCTAAAATCAAACACTACACCAAGTCAACAAGCCATTAACAATCCAATTGAGGTGTAGTATGGAAATGATTGCATAATAGATAGGTTTAATGGTTCCATAGTGTTTACATCGGGTCTGAGGGAACTGTGTTGAAAGGATATTGTAGGATGCACTGACAGACACTTTCTGGACACTAAATATATTATTTCAGGTACATGTACATCTATTTGGGATACCACTATTCAAATCTGGCAGAAGTTCATGAGTTGTCTATAATCAGTAAACATTATTTCACCAGGATTTAAGAAAATAATTCAAGTTGTGAAATGCATGTTTATATTTCTCTACTAATCTGTAGTCCTGAAAAGAAATTTAGAAATCTGAAGATCTTATTTACAATAATTAAGTTTTGCATTACAAAAACATTTAACTATCAAGTGAAAAATGTTTTTAGGGTTTGTGAATAATGAGACTACCACTGGAACTTCTCCCTTCAACTAGAGATGAACAACTATCTTTCATTTAATCTTCAGTCAAAGTCGGTTTAATAACAGTGGATTATAAATTATCATTTACAAGTACTACTATTATCCTACGATCCAAAGATTGTATGATTGTATGATTGTATGCCGACAACATACATGCTATTGAATGGCAAAAAATATGTTTTTAAGCGTAGACATATTCAAGCCTTTCCCTGAATAAGCTGATACCTAGTCTCTTAGTTATAATAATTATAGTAATATTCTTTGATTTTGAAAAGATTCATATAAATCAAAGTTTGTACATAAAGACTACTTGCCCATCCCCTCATCTGAAGAGCTGTATCCCTAGGGCTAGTAGAGGCTGGGAGAGGCACACTTCAGCTGTCAGTGTGTCTGGCTCCTTGTGCCTCACTTAATTACAACTCCCCTGCCAGCTCAACGCCCTCGTGTGGCAGTCCTCAGCCAGGCATAGGTGTGGCTAGTCTCACCACGCCAGCTGAGCCCTTCCCGTTAAATCAAATCAACCACTGTAGCACCTCTGTACAATATGGGTTACAGTCCGTTACACATAGAAGGTAGTACAGCTATACTTGCTACACCTTGCTTGCACCTAGGGTGTTTAGAATGATGGTTGTCAGGCTAAACAATTACTGTTGTCATCGTTTATGACTTAATCCTTCCTGCTATACTTGTTGGGCCATTGCTGTATCTATTGTAGCATGGTACGCTTGAGAGCTCATCATGAAATAAAATCACCCATTGTAGCGCCTTCATACAATGAGGGATACTCTACATGCTCTGTGAGTGTCATGGTAACAACATAGTTATACCTCCAGGATGTGTTTGAGTGATGGTTGTCAGGCCAAACAATTAATGTTGTCATCATTCTAGTCAATATTAGTACTACATGAAGAGTTGCTACCAATACAGTGTGTGAATCATATAGATGTGATTATATTAAAGAATAACAAATAATTTTATGGATATTAATGCAAATTATGTTTTCATAATATTGGAACATGATATCTAGAGGAAGGGTAGAATGCAGCAATTCTAACAATTAATCAAAGAATATTACATTTCCCCTGTAATAAAATGATGCAGTTTCACATTCTTATGATGAAAGCTCAATGACATTTTGAAGAGGTTCTCGTTAACCAGCAATTTATATTTGGCATTTTAATCTTCTAAATTGCACTGAAGATGATGATACCAGAAACAGTGAGTGATGTACACCCAAACACATTGCTGCACTGAGTTTCACTGAAAACAAATAATCACATTTTCAAGAAATGATTATCAAGGAAAATAATTTAAATAAGTTAATACAGTATGTATGATTTTGAGAAACCTGTGTATTTTTAAAAATAATTATTGAAAGTAAATAAAATTGACTATTAAATACAAATCAATTAACAAAATCTGAGCAAAGAATAATGGGCTTCGGTGGGACTAGAAGTTGATCCTGCAACCACTGGATTGCTAGACTCATGCTCTTACCGACTACAACTAAAAGCAGTATATCGGGTTCATTTCATTATTTTTGTGTGCAGATGACACTATCAATGAATCAATGCACCTGCATGCCTGCATGCATGTAATTTGTGTGGCGTATATGATCATGTAATTAACTCTCCCTCTTTGTTATTCGTGTCTTGGGAATAACCCTGCATCAGGCTTGTGATAGGAACAAAGCATAGGCCTCTTACTACCATTCCCATGGTCTGCGTGTACATACTCAATAGCCCATTCTGGTAGGGGTACCAAGAGAGTTACTTGTGTATGTAAATAAGAGAAAAAAAACACCAAATGAGCCATTGGCCTAAAGATGCGTCTTCCCATAACTGCTAACGCACAAACACACGCTTGCAGGAGCCCGAAGAGCAGATGAAAATCAATAAATTTGTCTAGCGTGCACTGATTGGGAACAGAATATGCTAATGAAATGCAATCTTTGGAGAATATGTTAATGTTTCTTCCAAGAATGTAAGTAGAAGCACACTATGGTTCAATAGTTCAACCCATGCCAGCAGTGGTTTATTCGCATGTTATCTGATATGTACAAGACATTACTTGCAAATCAGATTATTTTGAAATTTAATGCTGTTTACCCCTTCTTGAACCCTCATCATTTTTAGCATCCATATTTCTTTCCACTAGGTGTAAACAATGTTTATAAGAAGGTATTGATTCATTTTTAAAGGTAACGCACTACTTATTTGAAGTGTGTTAATGATTTGTTTGCTTGGGTTTGTGGTTTATAGTCGGTTATTATTTGTTTTCCATGTGCCATTTTTGAGGGAATGTTGCATTATCTACAAAGAATAGTCTGCAGACAAACCTGTCTGGAAAAAGACCATCGGGGGGAAACGAAAAGTGTTGTCTATTTAAGTTTGTAAGCTGGTGGTATCTATCTACATGTTTGTTACATGCACATGTTATGAGGGTGCCAAGATCATATCTGTGTGTCTACAGACAGGGGTTTTTGATATTCTCATTAATTAATATATAATACACATATTCTCACCATTCATTATTAGTTTGAATCTAAACCTATACTCTTCTTGTCTGTCTCCTCACAGAGTGGTCCCCACCCGGCCAGCCTCCTAGCCCTACAGCAGATCTCAGAACTGGTGCTGCCACAGTCACGCTTCAACCAGAGCACGGGGAGGAGTCTCGGAGGAGGTAAGATTACCATGGCAACCAGTTATACTCTGCTCTCTTTCATAGGGAGGACCATGGGCGCCAATCTGTAATTGATACCTGTTGTTCTGGGGGGGGGGGGGGGGGAGGGGGGGAGAGGTGATCTATTCATTCATCCCCCCTGAACAATAAGTATTACGTAAGGATCGACGCCCATGGGGAGGACTCTCCTGCTTAGATCTAATTAATAGGGACTTTTTGTGATGTCATGATTAGGCCCTGGCCCTTCCACGTTCACCTATTGTTTTATCAAATCTATGTTGTTTGCAAATGAGAGGGTAGTTAGCGAACAATGGTTGCATTACCATTACAAACCCTTTTCCTTTGTTAAGTGTTGTCCTTAGATATTTTGTATAAGGTTTTCCCTGATTATTGAAAGAGAAAATAAATATGTGTTTAATGACTTCTGAATAAAATTAAAAGTTAGATTAGGACAGATGAAAAGTGCAGCTAAGAAGAATTGTTAAAACACGCAGTGAAAATTAACAAAACTCACACACACACACATTAATTTTAGGTGACAAGTGTCTAAAAATATTTACGGCATGCTCTTTAAATGTACACTCACTTCATTTTGCACAAATGCATGCATGCCTGCATCACTGTATAATGTTAAATCAATTTGTTACTTTATAATTTAACTTTAAATCAAATTCACCACCTCTGTGCAAAACAAATTGAGAATATGATCAAATTACAAACATACATGTGAAATGCACCTGCATTATTTGAAATGCTTCAAAATTAACCAGGTTTAGAATAAACATTAGCACAAACATAATTGCATTTAGATGAGTTTCTAGCTGGGTTCCAGTTTTCAGATTAGTTACATTGCCTCAGATTTAATGAAAGTTTGATATATATTGGATGCAAATCAATACAAAAAGCATGCCAAATGCTGCATAGTGTGCAGTTTGAGGTTCACTGGATGAGGAACTGACCTAAAATTAGATCATTACAAACAAGAACATGTGTGTGAACATGTGTGTAAAATACAAACCAGTATTGATAACGTGGACATTCGTATGGGCATGTTCTTGGGTAGTAAATATTGCACAAATATCCAATTAAGGTATAGTTGTGATCCTTTTGAAATTAAAGAGGAGGATACCCTTATGATGAGGATCTTAATTTACATGTTCACATAGAATATGCCCTTGAAAGGTACAAGGGTTGTCAATAAATGTGGGTATCAATCATATCAAGTGTGGTATGCTGGATATATTAAAAAGGTCTATTGGCTTGTGTATTCAAAGGGGACATTATGATCACTCAGCTGAAATGGGGCGTTGGATTGGCAGTTCTATAAAAAACATCTGCTGACATTTTCATACACCTATTTCACTCTGATTTCTCTGTGCGCGCTGTAATTCTCTCTGGCTTTTGGAAATCAGTGATGGGTGGTAGATGCATTTATAGGATAACCAGCATATTATAGGAAATAATGGGTTGCCCGCTTGAGACTTTAACCACTTTGGTAGTTGATTCAGAGCAGTAATTGTGGCATTTGTGCAAATTGATAACAAAATTATGTTATTAAATGCAAAATATCAGTACCTTATTTATTCAAGCACATTTAAAATTATATATGGGCTGGCCAACTTATATGCAAAGTATTTAATTTGTATACATTTTTTAGTACAAACTATTTTCATATGGGATGACGTTTATAGATCATGTTTATTGCTGCATGGCAGCACTTGTGCAAATATATTTATTAACTAGCACGATGCGATTCTGTACAATACTCGCCATTAAATTGTCAAAATGAGTTTCATTTATATATCTAATCTTCAATGAGAAATTATATGGTTATTTAGAAAGAATGTTTCATCAATTTTATGTTGAGGAATCAAGTGCCCTTTAAACTGATACCCATTTCAAAGTTTTTTTTTCTTTACATATATTTTTAAATTTTATTTTATAGTGCCAGATTTAGTGACTTTGCGAATGTACTCCCATCTCTACGAATTATGTTTATTTCTGATGCTGCTGCTACCATTTATATATGATTTAATCCTTTATATGTTTTTGTTTTGTTTGCTTTGTTTTATTTTCATTTTGCATGAACTTTGAACTTTGACCTTACTCAACAACAGGGAGATCAGGTGGAGTACACAATTCTTGTTACTAAGTTTTGAACAAAATCTAGAAAAAATGAAGCACAATACATGTTTTTATAAGCAAATTTCTGTTTATTAATATAATCTTCATGTGTTACATGTGCATAGATTTAGACATGTACCTTGTACTTTCACATTTGCTCCTGTTTTTCTGAATGTGAAATATTTATCTCCAGTGGTGATGGCTGTTGAATTACTCCATTGAATACCTTCATTAATTGCTGATCGGCGTACTAATGAAGTTGTAATAAAATATCAATAGATTATCCTTTAGAAGTCATTGAAATTACTTGAAATATAATAAATGTGCAAGTGCAGTCATCCAACCCATGATCCAACTAAAAGCAGAAGTGTTATATGAAGTAACAATGCTCTAAATTAGCATCTATAGCATAGCTGCCAACTGTTACGAAAAATTCGTAATTGTTACGAATTTTCGACCCTCTTTACGAAATTACGAATACTCCTTCTATAATTACGAATTTTGAAAAAAAAAAAAAAAAAAAAAAAAACGATTTTTTTTAAAATTTTTTTTTCGTTTTCACGTTTTTAAACGTATAGAGACAACGTTTAAACTTAAATCTGACCAAATCATACCTAGTAATTGTGCAAAAATTATGAAAAATAGGGCCAAGGACGCCGGCCGCAATGGACTCCGGCCGCAATGGACTCCGCGCTTCACGCTCCAGAGCCCTAAAGCGAGCCCTGGACCCCGGCTAAAGGGACTTCGGGCTCGTGATGTGTGCTTCGCGCACATGATATTCAGTTTTGCTTAAATGTTACTAATTTAGAATTCCAAATGTTGGCAGCTATGCTATAGGCTTGCTATCCCATGGCCGCTAAAAATAAGCTTCAGCCACCAAATCGATGATTATAACCTTTGGCACAAATAAATAACAGAAATGTTGATGTTTTTCTTTGTTTCATATTTATTTGGGGTTTTCTCACTAGAATGTGAAAAATCTTGTTTAGAACTACAAAAAAGTTAATTTGATATTAAATTGAGGTCAATAATAATCCAAATGGCATTCCTGAAGGCTTGCTTGTTAGTTTCTAGAGCATATTTATTTATTTTGTGATAATTAAAAATAAATACCGAGTCATAATGATAACATAATATTGCATAACAATCCTTATAGACATACTAACAGTAAACCCTGTAACCCATTGATGATTACACTTGTCAGATCTATTCCACCATCAATTTATGTTCATGTCTTTTATACTCAATTTGCACATTGTTTTGTAAGCTTACATGTATATGGGGCATTTATAAATACCTCATCTTATGCTAATAACAACTTTTAAACCTCTAATGACCACAGTTTGCAGACAATCTGTCTATAAACACAAGTTTGAACCATCATAACCATCTATTCTTCTCGTACAAGTCCTACTTCAAATGATATTGTATTTCATAATTACATAATTACCAGGGATAATAATTACGGGAAAGCTTGAATGCTGTTCTGCATTGAGTGTTATACCAATATCCTAATTAAATAATTATCATATGAATAATGATAAATAATATGAATTATGATATATGAATTATGATAAAGTCAGTCCTTTTGATTGCCTGGCTGAGGGAGGGTTAAGCTTGCTTTCCACTGCACGGTCCTCTGTAGTTCTTGTTTCTTGTTTGTTGTGATGGTGCACACATTGTCTGACTAATTCTGTTTGATCCGATTGTGAGACTAAACAAATATGTGCATTTGGGATCTCTACCCACTCTCTACATACAGCAAGAGATATGAGCAAGCACTACATGTACATTCATTGATCAGTCATTCCATTGTCATTCCTTGCATGTATTTTATCTAATATTAAATAGAAAAATATGTAATAAGCACTAATCACTCCATTCATGTGTCTTCTTCCTTGTTCTGATACATGCATGAACATTATTATTGTTCAAAGTACATTTTAGCTAAATGAAATAGTGCAAGAGCAAAGTTTAAACAGAATAGAAGAAAATTAATTCTCTAATGATGAGTTAATTAGCCTTGGAATTGGGTTTGTAAACAAAATAATACCTCATGGATTTGGGCAATTATTCTTCTTTTTACCAAGTAAACCAGAAGTAATTGTTAACCTTCATCAAGTATATTTAGTATGACAAACTAGACAAACTAACTCTATTGGGTGGTTTTTTATTGAATGAGTAAATTTCAAAATTTCACAATCATTTCTTTTCACTGCCGTATGGTAGAACCATCTGTTGAACTTGTATTACAATTACTCTGAGCATAATGATATATTCTGCAGTTTGTTGACAAGCATACACATGTCAGGCACTTCAGAATCAAATCATAATCCATTTTCATGCAACCTGATATTTGAATAACACATGTTACAAACCTCATTGTGGGTACTTTTGTGTGAAATTGAATCATAATTCTAGAAAAGATTTGTGTAAATTGAAGAGTTGTTTGAATGTCACGCTCAGCAAGATCTGCCTCTGGTTCATAGGGCTGATATTGGATGGAGCTGGCACTTTCACAAACTATATTCTGTGTATTGTTTGTAATGATGTATACTTATTTGTTCGATCTGTCTGTTCTAGAAAAATCAACAACACATATTTGAAGCTTTTGTATCAAAATGACAAATTTTAAGCTGTGATCCAGTGTCTGAGTCAGTGTCAATCAACCATTCTGTTTGTGTATCAGTACCCATAACCTGCTTCTTGATACTGCAGTTACCATAGAAACACTTAGAAGCATAGCAAGTTGCTGTTGGCAAGGATTAAAAGGAAGAAAAACATCAACAGAAATTGACAAGGGTGGTTTAGTATTATGTTGTTAGCCATTTATTGTTTTCTGTTTTATAAATTGTGTAAAGTCTACTAGAATATACATACAATTTATTCTTTGTGCTGCCATGTTTGTAATATTTTGAAAAAAAAACCATATAGACAACCTAGGAAATGGCAGGTTTTTTATAAATATTTTTTATTTGAAAACATTGCTTTTTACAGGTTGCATTAACTCCTGGCTTCCTAGAAACTCATGTACGATGTATCATATATGCGTGGTACACAGGATTCCAGAAGAGGATTGGTTAAACTAGTTGATTTCAAAACTTATGTCATTTTGCTGGCACGATTTGCAATAAATTTGTTCAACACCAGATTTGCTCCTTTATTATATTTTGCTGACTCAAGCTGCATAGTTCATAGTTTGGAGATAACAAGATAATAACAAAAATAATGTTTTTATTTTCCAGGTCATAGTTGTGTAATACCTGTAGCAGACATCCGGGTATCAGATTCAGTGAATTACTCCAAGGGAGAGAAGGCTCTTCGCTGCAAGCTAGCATCCCTCTACCGACTAGTGGACCTACACGGATGGACCCATCTCATATACAATCACATCTCAGTAAGTCCAACACATATTTTTGTTTGTAACCCATAAGATCGAGTCTTGAAAATTGAGCGTCCAAAAAATGTTTACAAGCATATCTCAGTAGATCCAAGAGGACTTTTGTTGTAACCCTTAATCCCTTGCTTTCGAGAACCTGGTTGGCTACGTAGAGAGTCTATGGGGATTTCAGAAATGGGAAGGGAACGGGTAAAGATCAAGTCTTGAACATGGAACCTCTGTGAAAATCATGGAAGAGCCCTGGTAGGGATATCCCCAAATATGTTGGTGAATTACAGGAGGTGAAGGATGTTGTCATGTTCATGTGTTGTCATTATTGGCATACCAAGCCATAGCCAATCATCTTTGGTTTAATGACATTGCCAGGCTGACCCACCCAGTGGGAATATGGCGTTTCCAGAGAAAAGGTTGATGATTTCTTAGGAATCCAGCAAGGTTGACAAGATTGATTGATTGAATCATAATTCCATGACACATGTTGTACATACCAAATCCAATAGCATGCCTGCCTATAGGCCATAAATATAGAGTATGCTACATTCATGTGCCTATGATAGAATAATACCAGACTGTAATGTAAAAGGTTAAGGATGTTTGGTATGCAACATAGAAGAGAGGTTTTAGTGACATCATTACTTCTTATAGCAGAAACTAGAGCAGTGAGTGAGTGGGAGCAAAGGAGAAGGTAGGAATCAAGGTGGGCATGAGCCAGTCTCTTCTGGAGTTATATGTTCTCATTGACATAACACAGGGTCCACCATGTTCCCCTGTAGGCAATGGGTTAATGTACTATTTACTATTGATGTGTTCTGCTTGTCAGAGTGAGGAGGTTGCTATGATGATTTATGTGACATTAATGTGGAGGATGAGCAGGGTTTGGATGTGTCCTAGTTGTCAAGTGATAAATCCATGTTAATGTGTGTAGTGATTTGTTGTTGCTATGGTTGCAAGGTCATCCTGGATGGCATCCTCCCATCCATCCTGCATTCCATCCTAGCCTTGCTTACAGACTGATTGGGATGGTACAATCGCTGACACTAAATTGTCAAACGGTTGGTTACGACTACAATGGCAGTGCAATTGTGGCAGCTTGTGTGAATTTACATTTAGACCAGTTTTATCTTGAGATAAAGCTATTTCTGGCCGACATAAATTCTTCTTGTGTCCGAGAAAATGCATCTATAGAATTGTCCTGGTAACACTTAGAAATCTACCTTCAGACATAATTGTAGTTTTATCAAAAAGGGGTATGGTCTGCAGAAGATGATCAAATGTTTAATCATCATTTTACTATTTAGATAATAATAACATACAATACAATCATATGTATGTCCCTTTTTGTGAATACCTGGCAATGCTGGCATATGTTGAGACATAGAATTTGGGGATTAAGTTAAACAAGTGTTGTTGTTGTCTTAGCATCAAAATAAATATGATATTTACTTATTCTAAAAAAATATACCCATTCCTGTAAATACCTGACATATTTTGAGTTGCAGAAAATGGGGAACTGGTACCTGAATTCAAACAGGTGTGTCTGTACGCAGTAATATGACCCATAATGACAGATCTAATATCAGATATGCATGGCTTGGCCCATTATGAACCCAATCAAATTACACGCAAATCTTAATAAATCAACTTCAGAAAATAGGGAATTGAACCCATGGAATTAGAGATATTACATATTTTATTTGACTTTGATCTGTGTCTCTCCAGCCATTATGAAGAGAAAATACCTAGCTTTGCCCTTGGTCCTTGGCCCTTGTTTGATAGACCCCTTATTTAAAGTGATACCGCTCTGCATTTAGTGTTAAACCCTTGGGCAGTGAGAGAGCACAAGAATAACATTGCTTTTTACTTGTTAGGAATGTTAATCATCTTATATGCCAAAGCACTGATGAAAGACCGATTCTGTGGAGAGAGAAATTTACAACAAAAGGTCCACTGTTCGGTGGATTTTGCCAGTTAGTCAAATTCAAGGCAAATAGGAATAATATTATAACCTAGCTCAAATTGTTGAATTACTTTTTTGTTGCAGGGTATGTCATCATGCTTGTGTGTATGTGTGGGGTTAGGGGGGGGGGGGGGGGGGGGGTGGGGTGTATATATGTAAAAGAGTAACAGTATTGTGTTAGTGTCCATTTTGATGTGCATTAAGTTGATGTCAGTTATGATTTTTGTTCAGGATGTATTTTTTGTATGTACCCGTTATACTGTATAAGCTGTTAATTTCGCGAGGGTTTTATTTTCGCGAATTTCGCGAATCACTACCAAAGCGCGAAATTAACAACACGCGAATATATTGGCATGAACTCATGTCAACTTTTGCCACGATGAAATAAGAACGCAATTATTACCGAACGCTGTATTTTGCGCTATACTCTCACCCACGGCCACGGAGACAGTACTGTACAGTTCAACACTAATATCACGTGCATGTGCTTATCAACCGATATAAAAAGAAGGATGTGGTATAAATGCAACATGGCGCCAAATTTACTTTGTAAACTCCTGCTGGTAGTACTACTAGCGTGTACCTTGTCCGTATATATTTTACCAATCCATTGATACTATAGATCGGTGCATCACACCCGCCGTGTGATCACTAGTATCCACCGATTTAAAAATAAAAGGAATCAAAATAAATTTAAGATGGCGGCATATTCACGGCATATTCACGTCATACTCGCGCGTGTCTTGTCCATTTGTAGTTCACAAATATGCTATGAATGTAACATCCATTGAGACTATATATCGGTGCATAAACACGCGCACGTATTCATCGCGCGCTTTCTCCGTGCGCTCTAATATCAATACTAATTGACTTTCGTGCTTGAATCAATCTCCCATATGTTTGCATGTTCCCGTCAGCGGCACGCCGCCCTGCGATGCCGTCTACATGGTCTATGGCAGTAGCTACAGATACAGAGCGCAATACAGACAATGCGTAACCATACACTTGTACAGTATTCAGCTCTATGCGAAACTCATTATTATTTATTAGTACGATAATCGCCATTCGCGGGACAATGCTTCTAGTTACTATAAAGCTTATAAATCATATTTTGACAGAAACTGAGGTAAAATTTGTGTACATTTTAACAATATTTCCGTAGAAATTACATTATGTTATGTCGCCGTTATGATAGAATACACATTTGTTCATTTATTAAAAGGATTTTCTCGTGCAAAGTACACATCATTTTTGTCATATTCTAATTTCTGTGCGATGCTATTTTCTCACAGGGCCGGCAGATCGCGAAATTAACAACTCGCGAAAATGTCTGAGACCCTCTCATTCGCGAAAATATCTGTACGCGAAAATATTGGCGTATACAGTAACCCATTTATGGTTATGTATTTATAAACTCATAATCATATTGTTTGTGGTTTATCTACCTACATGGGCCTCACTGTATAAGTAGTTGTTGGGAGGCCTTGCATGGAAAACAAATATTTTCTGGGGCTCCTTGTTATTCCTACCTGCATTAACATAGCACTCTGAAATTTGTCTTGCTTTGAACTTTATGAGAATGGGGCTCTTCCCTGTTTCTCAGGGGCTCATTTAGGCATTTCAGAGGCTGCTGTAGGCATTTCAGGGGCTCATTTAGGCATTTCAGGGCTCCTTTAGGCATTTCAGGGCTCCTTTAGGCATTTCAGGGCTCCTTTAGGCATTTCAGGGCTCCTTTAGGCACTTTATGGCTTACTTAGCCACTTGTATTTTATTCACTATTCAGTATAAGACTTTAACATTACTTGAGGCAAGAATGACTGTGAGGTACATGCTATTATGTTAAATACTTTTAGCTGGACCTACACTGTACACTGCAATGTGTACTATATATTACAAGTTAACCCATGCACTATTCAGGAGTAGTCCTAAAGGTAGTTGGGGTCTTATGTAGAGAGTGCATCAAACTCAATATCAGAAATAGATTGTAATGTTTTCAATGGGTTAATATACTTGTATGTAGAGGCATGCAGGTGTAAGAATTCTATTGCACCTGAGGGAGCCACAAGAAACAGCAGGTAAAAGCCACTCCCTCCCTCTATGACCATACATCATGCATACTAGCAGGTACTTTATAATTGTGTTCAAGTCTGTGTGACATGATGTTGATGAATGTATTTTTTTACCTGAGTTTGTACAATAATTTCATTATGCTAGAGACATTGAACATGTATTGTGAACTTGAACTTTGAACATGTGAACATACAGTATATATTTTACAGGATGTATGAAAATGACAAATGTACAAAGATAAATTGATTCAAAACATTATGAAGAGGTGTATTATAAATATGTGTATGTAGACTTCAGTATGTATGTATGATTCAAGAACCAAAATGCAGAATAACATTTCCATCAAATTGTATTCAAAATTTACATAATTGCAAATACAGTATACTAGTAGAGTACAATTACAGTAAATTTAAGGGTTAGGTTTCTAGGTATTAAGTGTTAATTGACATGCAGTTGCAGTTTGATACCCTAGTATGCCTAGCTTTACAATGAAAGTCAACTAAAATCCATTCCAATCTTACTATAATGTAGGTGAAAATTATTCTAAGCAGTGCCAATTATTCTAAGTGATGCTAGTTATTTCTAGTGTAAGCTTGTGATTGTACAATTATTATGACTGAATGGATATTGTGAACCACATAATGGTGACACGCCCACCCACTGGCATATGGCCATTTAGCTATTACAGTCTGCTAGTCTTCAGATCAGGCCATTAGACTTTACCCTTTCTAATATTTTCTCTCAGATGTCCCTTAGTGGATTTGTTTTCATTCCAGTTATATTCTTGACAAATACAAATAAGCTTTCAAACAAAATAGTTTGTAATTATGCCTCCGCAACGAAGTAGCCGGAGGCATTATGTTTTCGGGTTGTCCGTCCGTCTGTACGTACGTCCGTACGTCCGTACGTCCGTACGTCCGTACGTCCCGTTCTCGTGATCGCGTTATCTCAAGAACCGATAAACGGATTTTCACCAAACTTGGGTCATGTATGTATCTTGGGGGGCCAATGATCTGATTAGATTTTGGGGTCATGAGGTCAAAGGTCAAAGGTCACAGAGCTCATTATATATGCAAAAATAGCTCGTGATCGCGTTATCTCAAGAACCGATTGACGGATTTTCACCAAACTTGGGTCATGTATGTATCTTAGGGGGCCAATGATCTGATTAAATTTTGGGGTCATGAGGTCAAAGGTCAAAGGTCACAGAGCTCATTATATATGCAAAAATAGCTCGTGATCGCGTTATCTCAAGAACCGATTGACGGATTTTCACCAAACTTGGGTCATATATGTATCTTAGGGGGCCAATGATCTGATTAAATTTTGGGGTCATGAGGTCAAAGGTCAAAGGTCACAGAGCTCATTATATATGCAAAAATAGCTCGTGATCGCGTTATCTCAAGAACGGATTGACAGATTCTGACCAAACTTGATACATGTATGTATCTTGGGGGGCCAATGATCTGATTAGATTTTGGGGTCATGAGGTCAAAGGTCAAAGGTCACAGAGCTCATTATATATGCAAAAATAGCTCGTGATCGCGTTATCTCAAGAACGGATTGACTGATTCTGACCAAACTTGGTACATGTATGTATCTTGGGGGGCCAATGATCTGATTAGATTTTGGGGTCATGAGGTCAAAGGTCAAAGGTCACAGCTCATTATATATGCAAAAATAGCTCGTGATCGCGTTATCTCAAGAAGGGATCAATTCTGACCAAACTTGGTACATGTATGTTCCTTGGAGAGCCAATGAACTGATTAGATTTTGGGGGTCATGAGGTCAAAGGTCACAGGGCTCATTATATGTAAAAGTAGCTTGAGATTGGAAATCTCAAGAACTGAATATCAGATTTCAATCCAACTTGATACCTGAATGTATAATAGGGAACCATTGTAGTCATTAGATTTTGGGGTCATGAGGGCAAAGGTCAAGGTCACTTATAGCTCATAATTGTGATACTTCAAGATCTAAAAGACAGAGTACCATCAAAATTGAGTTGACAGAATTAATTCTGTGTACATGTTGATTTGGGCTTGACATAAATAAATTGCGTAATGGCGGAGGCATCATTTTCGACTGCGCGCAGTCGAAGATCCATCTAGTTTACACATGGTCTCTGCTCTCTGGGCAATCTAGCCCCCAAATAAAAATAAACATCATTGCAAACTATATTTCATATTGCTATGTATTTAAATGCAGGTTATTTTTCAGTCCATCCTCTAGGGATCAAAATGTTCACCTGCATAAATAAAGAAATATAATTAGCCCCTTTTGAGTAGTGTATTGCTAGAACAATTTTCTGGATAATTCAGAATATATATATATGACGAGTGTGTGTGTGGAGGGGGGGGGGGGGGGGGGGGGGGGGGGTGGGGGGGGGATTGTCAGGAACTCCTTGACAAAATATTAATTTTGCATATTTTTCCGAGCTGAACTTTCTTTTATCTGCGTTCATAAACATGACACCTGTTAAAGTAAAGAGTGGTTGATCTGATTAACCCTTCTGTTGCTATGAACATACACAGAATGTAATAACACAATGCCATATTGACATTGTGCACTGAGATGAGTGAGCAATATCATGCTGATGGGTGTCAAGGACTTGAGGCTATCACACAGAGGAGTTAGACTCTCTTCAAGGCTTAAGGGAATAAAACGTTAGCAGAATACATGTTTTATAAAAACAACTAAATATATCTGAGAGTTAATTGCATGCCTTTTACTTTAAATCCTAGCAGAATCTTCATCAGACTCAGAGGCAAACTTACCAAAATATCTCGGGATAAATAACAACAACCAAGTTAAGAATAAAATTAATCTATTGAAAGCTATGTGATGACCTAGTTTGTTGAAATGAATTACAGTGGCAAACAATAAAATCACTAAGTGATTAAAGTTTGTGAAAATTATTGTTATGATGTACCAGCATCATACTCGTATTTTACATTTTATTACAGAATTTATTGGTAGTGTCGTAAGTAACAAAATTTTATGAATTTATAGCAAAAGATTATTGATGAAATGAATGCAGGTTGTTTTTACAAAGAGTGGTTCCTGAGAGAGAGTCTACCTGCCTGTTGTGAGACACCCTGCATTCTTGTTGTGGTATCTGCTATTTGCATACAGTTATTAATCAAACTGCGACCATTATTCTTTCATCATAATCATTATCGTACAGTCAATTGTTTCTCCAGACAGGGTAATTTCATGCAGAAAGTTTATGCGTTCAAAACACATAGGGAATTGCAGTTAGGTCCGTGGAAGGTCCATTTTGGCATTTATAATCTTGCATGGAAAGTAAATTGATGTGAGTTAAATTAAACCTGTTGCATTCAGTATAACACACATTCTCTAAGGACCAGTTCTGAATGAGTCAAGTTAGGAGGACTAATATTCCATCTTATTAAATTGAAGTTTTTACTTATAAATATAAACAAATCATTATATACAACTAACGAATGGGCTTCTTGTGATAGTCAAATCTATTACCGAGGTGGGCTCAAAATGATTATTACCCGAAGCGTAGCTGAGGGTAATAGTCATTTTGAGCCCACCGAGGTAATAGATTGCCTATCACAATCAAGCACATTCGTTAGTTGTTTTATATCACTCATCAATATCAGTGATTGTGTTCAGCTTATAGCAAAATAAGTGAAAATCTCTTGAATATTTCATAAAATCGCTTGTAAATTTTGATATAAAAATCAATCGACATTAATGAAGCCAGATGAGCCTCCAGAACCTGGGCGCATCTAATACGCTTAAAGTCATTGTTATTTTGCGCATACAATCACAAAGACGCAAAACCGAGTGCGCACCAACGCGCTGGCAGTTGCGCACATACGCAATGAATGCGTGCTAACGCTCCCACAGATGTGCTTATTGGCTGTCTTGGCGTTCTTCTTCCTAGGGTGTTAGTTTTTACCAGCAATGGCAATCACGTGACTAGAACGTGTGCGCCATAGAGCACTGCACAAATTTGATCGCGTGTGCATTTTGCTTAAACACATGATCTATGGGACGAACGCGTAACAAACTTTTAGTGTTAATTTTTTGCTAACAGCCCGGTCAAGTGATTGCGCGGGGATTGCGCATGTTGTCCAAAACTCTCATTTGTCAAATACAATGGTAAAACGATCTTATGAGGGATATAAATTGTAATATTATTTATGAAGGGAGAGGAAGATATGAAATTCAGAAATTGCAACAAGGAAAATGGAGAAAAAGTGAAAAGAGCAAATGGAAGGAAATGTTACAAGTGCCATCCAGAATTTGTTCGGAGTCCCTTGAAAGTTTATTGATGTGGTGTATTGTTACGAAACCCAACCCAGCACTGCTTGTACCAACTACAGCATTGGGAAGTGTTGGTGTTGGGTTGTTTTACATTGACCCATAGGTGGTATTTTCATTCAAAACATGGCACGAAATCAAAGAATAGACCTTGTAACATTAACCAATGACAGGGTTGCTGGTTCAACAATGACATGTTCTTTTTATTCTGTCTGTCCAAATAGTTATATATATTATAATGTCCTTAAGGGATTACACTGGGAAATACAGCTTATTTTTGTATTTGTTGCTCATTTGATCAAGCATGAAGTTGAACTAATTGGTATCACTGAATGATTGAGAGATCGCCTTTCTCTCTTTTGCTTAATTATAAATTTGGTAAATTGGCAACACATTTGCAGAGATTTCTTTGATATAGTTAAATTATATTGTAACCTTCCTCCTTCATTTTCCACATATTTAAACTGATTGTTATACAACATGGAGTACATACATGCAGATATATATATCTCAAAGATAATTTTGAATTTCTTACTCATCAAAATACAAATAGCTCTGAAATTTATCTTGGATGGGATGGGAAAGGGGTTTGAGATTGATGAGTATTCTTGGGGGATTTTTAGAGATGCACATGTCATGGATTTCTGAGAATACTGGCTCAGTGGTGGATTTATGATGAAGGCCAACGCGGCAATCAGCGGCACTGATTGAAACAGAGATACTAGGGAGAGGGGATGGGGAGGGATAGCCAGCTCTGGTAATGGCCATTAGCAATCAGTCACTTTGATCATACTCGCATCAAAATCATCTTTAAACTTTGACATTTGAGCTTAGATACGAAATGGAACATTAAAACATTTGGTTCTTGTAGAAAGAGGTCCATTTTCACTTTAGATTAATTATCACTGATATACTAATTTTTGTTGCATCATTTTGAGATGATAAAATCACAAGACTAAATATAACTTATTTTCTGTCTTAAAATTTGATAAGTATTTCCAGTGAATCATGGTAAATCATTGCTAGAAATGTAAGTTTGATCAATAAAGTCACTCTGGAATGAATAAACAGCTTGCACAGTGGTGCATTAATGTCAAACATGACAAACCAGTGACTCTTCATGACTCATGTGTTTACACCATTCATGTGCAGTGGACAAGAAATATTGTAAGATGATGTACCTCCACATCAACCAACGGGAGCCATGTGTTAACTCGTTCCATCCTAGGTGGTATAAATCTCATAAAGTTTATGCATGTTTATCAAGGTTCTTGAAAGCAATGGGTTAATTTTGTCCCAAAATAATCAATAGACATGTCCAAATGCATCACCCAGGCTGAAGTCGGGCATTAAACTGGCCATAGGTAATAAGGTTATAGGACCTGCATGCCAGCCAAGGTCAGTGATCACTCGTGCCCTGCTTACCGTGAACTCACAATATCTTGCAGAACTCTCTCTCTATATGGCTCTATTTCTGTACTTCCATTTGGTAACCTTTCTTATTAAACTTCCTCGTTTTCTTTAGCCCCTTCCCCTACAAAATTTACTTCTACAAAATTTACTTCTCCATCACAACTTCTCTTAACCTCCTTCCTAATTCTCTTTAGAATACTAGTACTCCTCAAAATATTTGTATGGAATTAATTAAGAAGATGTGTACAGGGAAAAAATTAATATTTTTATTTCGGGGGCTCCCTATCTAATTTTATGGAAGTTTTCGGGTGCTACATTTCTAACTTTCGGGGGCTACACATTTCCGGGGCTCTTTTTTTTTTAATTTTAGGGGCTACTAAAGTACTATTTAGCTCTAATGCTGCAAGTGATCATCAGATCGGTATTTGATAACGATCCGAACCATGCAGATTTCCAATCATGCAGAAAAATCAGGGACAAAAAAAATCAAGGCTAGATTGGTGCAGAGAACCTAGTGAAGACATTACTGTCTTGCATGAAACTTGACAACCTGACTAAGCACAGCATGTCATGCACAGTGTCCATTAGTCGACTCTCATTACTAACACCCATAGATGTAATTCTTTGTTAGAGTGCAGCCATATTAATAGTCCAGTCGATCTTGCCTTTTGGTCATTTGTGGACACCAGTACACAAGGACAATGGTGTAATGCATTAGCAGCCATGGGGAACATGCATTAGTGGAATGGATGTTTTTGCAAGCCTTTGATCAAAAGAGAGAATACAATATAGTCATCAAAATGATCAGGGGCAGCAAATTAAATGAATATGTCTGAATATAGCATCTTGCTAATCAGAAGATACTCAAGGATACACCCCTTCAAGTACATAACATAGAACATAGGGAAGCTGATTAGACCAAATTCACAAAGTGATATCCAACAATATGCCACTTATTACTAAACAATTAATGGCCATAGACTCAATACACACACCTGCTTAAACAGTAATGAAAGGGTTGTGTGATCAAATGAAGATATGAACATGTAGTGTAGTGTAGTCTACCCATTTATTAGCAATATTGTATGTAACCACACTTTATTCTGATAGATGTATCAGTACATGAAGTATAATGTACATGTACCAGTTTGTGGTCTTATACACCAGCACCCCTCCTATCCTTCTAACATGCCCAGACCTTTGATGATACTTCCTTTCATTTGATATATTTCTGACATGATAAGAAGGTGAATGTTTGTGTAAAATGGTTTTGTAGAAACTCTTGTACATACATGTACTATGAACGAATGAGCTTGATGTGCATCAACCCCCCCCCCCCCCCCCCCCCCCCTCCCCTCCTTCTCTACCACCACCTGTCTTGTGACATTTTCATCCATTTATCCTGACCCATAAAGTAAATGGCAGCATCTTTGTCTTGGTAGATGGAATTATCTGAATTCAGTTTGCTATGTATTGTGTGTTTTTATGTTCGAACGTGGATATATTGGTTATGTATACGTATGTACATGTATGTGTGTGTGTGTGAGTGTGTTCTGTGTGTGTTTGGTTGTGTTTATGCTTGTGTCTGTTTATGGTTGTGAGTGTGTATGTGTGTGATTGTGTGTGCATATATTTATGTGTGTGTATCTATCTGTCTGTCTGTCTGTGTAGTGTTTGCATCTTCCAGCAGTTCTCCTGTAGTTGTGATTTACTATTGATTTCTTCTGATGAATATGTGTGCTATAAATAGTCCCACATCCCAAATGGGCAAGGTTTCGAGGTCATAGGATTTACTGCATGCAAATACTTTGTATCCAGGGATTTTCTATGCATTGTATATATTTTTCTGTGGAAAAATTATTTTTGACTGTTTTTATTTGTAGGAAGAGCTCTGTGGATGTCAATGTGAGAATGTGAGAGCGAAATAATATAAAATCATAATTTATCTTTTGTGTGGGCTACCTTTAATTAAAAATTCATGAACCTATTTGATAGTTGCATTTGTTGTTAAAGAAGATAATCGTACAACCAATTAACTAATGCCTACAATCAATTGATTGAGTGTATGATTAATCGTGAATCTGTATGTTATGGGGCCCTGGCTTTGTTCCATCTTAGTCTCCTCATTAATCTAAGTTGATGAGCATTCAGAGAAATCAGATACTTGCGCTCACACCCATACTCTCTATTACAAGCTCATGTTGTTGCAAGGCATACTACATGAGCACGCATGTGTTTGCTACACAGAACATTCTGATGTACAAGTGAGATAATTGAGTCATATCAGGTTGCACAAGTATGAGTCAGTGTGCAGGGTATGGGTGCAGCATTGCTTGTTATAGTGTACAGTAGTAAGCAATGGTCCACTAGTACATTAGTACAGCATGAGTACTATAGTTAGCAATGGTCCACCAGTACATTAGTACAGGGGTCTCTAGGGGGCAGTAGTAAGCAATGGTCCACTAGTACATTAGTACAGCATGAGTACTGTAGTTAGCAATGGTCCACCAGTACATTAACACAGGGGTCTCTAGGGGGCAGTCAAATGCTTGTTTTTGTTGATGGAAAAGAGGAAGAGGAGGAGTGAAGACGAGCAGGAGGTGCAGCTTGTTAACATTTTGAATGAGGTGTAATAGGGAGATATGATCATCAAGAACATTAATGAGGACTCCAGGGGAGGGGGGGGGGGGGGGCAGTCAAATGGTTTGATGCAGCTTGTTATAGTCAATGGAAAAGAAGAGAGGAGGAGGATTTCAGAAGAGTAGGAGGAGAAGAAGGATATGATGGGACAATGGTAAGATGCGGCTAAGCCTAAAAATGATGAAGATGATCCTCGTATATATATACGTGGAGATGCGTGAATGTCATAAACAAGACACGGATGATTTGCTTGAGATTTAATCAGTGATTACTCATGGTGGGACAGGCAGCAAGTGATACAACCTTTTTTTTGTTTATTAAAAAAAAGAAGTTCTGTAGCAATATTACATTGTTAACAGAACCCAACAACTATTAACATAATGTGTGTTTAGAAATACAATACATTGCAATAATAAGAATGTAATTACTGGATTAGATTTGTTTTCCAAAATAATTTACAATTTACATTTATATTAGTATAATACGTAGAGACTGATGATTGTATTAAGCACAAAATATAGTAGAACTGTGTTATAAAGAGCTCTGATACAACAAAGCACAATTATAACAAGTCATTTTACTGCTAGGAATTCTTTGTATTCGTTAGTTTTGTTTACCTTTGATACAACAAGATTCCTGATGGTCCTAGTTCCTAAGGACCTCATTATGACTTTCCAGTGTATTGACTACTATCTTTATTGTTTGATTTTCTTTTGCATATAGGCTCGAGTGAGCAAGGAGCAGGACAACTTCCTCATCAACCCATTTGGTCTCCTCTACCACGAGGTCACAGCATCCTCCCTTGTCAAGATGGACTCGGTGGGCAACATCCTAGACCCCGGCACCACCACCTATGGACCCAACCTGGCCGGCTTCACACTGCACTCTGCTATCCACAACGCAAGGCCAGATGTCAAATGTATCCTCCACGCACACACACCTGTCTGTGCTGCTGTGAGTATGGGGGGTTCCCCTATCATGGATATTTGAGGGGTTTCACCTTCTTGAGTATATGGTATTCCCATATATAGCTGTTTTTGAAATGTTGTTCTAATTCTTCTTTGCTTTAAACTTGGCTTTATTTAAACTGCATATTATTAAATCATTTAGGGCACTAATAAGGGTCTCAAGTATTTTTGTAACAATATTTATTGACTTATTTCATATTTAGAGCAATTGTATGTGTTTTTACCCATTTGTGTTCCATGTATTCTCCATAAATGTTAAGAGACATGGAATTATCTTGAACTATTGTTATTATTGTTATTATTATCCTGACCATTGCAGGTCTCAGCAATGTCCTGTGGCCTGCTGCCCATCAGCCAAGAAGCCCTGATCCTGGGTGAGGTCTCATACTTTGACTACAAGGGCATCATCATTGATGAGGTTCAGAAGGATGAAATCATTCGTGCTCTGGGACCAAAGAAGCGGGTTCTCTTCCTGCGTAACCACGGCGTGGTGTGCTGTGGGCAGACCATCGAGGAGGCGTACTATCTCACAGTCAATGTCATGGCAGCATGCGACACACAGGTCAGACATTGGCAAAAAAAGATTGTTATCTGTAAAAACAAATCTGAGAGAATATAGAGCTTTTAAAAAAATCATGGAAATACAACTTGATAGCGACAATCTGTGTCAGTGTAAGTGTTGTTGGCCTAATAAGAGTAGAAGTAATAGTAACTCAAAGTATGTAATTTATGCCCTGATAAAGATTCTGCTTGGATTGCAATCTCAGGTCCCTTTTGAAATTCACTTATTTTAGTCTGGTCAAAAGGCTGGAAGGAATAATAATACCCACATTGATATAGTTGCCTTTGGGTTTGAACCTGTTGTACTGAAGTCTTACTGTCTACTAGCGAGGCACTCGGCATTTTGAAGTATGAATGTTATGATTATCATACTGCCCTCTAGCAAGGCACTCGGCATTTTGAAGTATGAATGTTATGATTATCATATTGCTCTTGTGTTGTAGATTCGAGCCATGAGTGCAGGCATCGCAGGGCTGATCCAAGTATCTGCAGACATCGCAGAGCAGACTCGGCAGGTTGCCTCTATGGGCGGTGGTGGCGTCTCCGGGGACGACCAGATCAAGAAGTGGCGCTGGGGAGAGCTGGAGTTTGAGGCAATGATGAGGCAACTAGATAATATGGTGAGCACTGGGATCATTATAATGATGATATAGATAATGAGGATGAATGAGATGATGAGGATGAGGAGGATGAATAAGATGATGAGGATGAGGAGGATGAATAAGATGATGAGGATGAGGAGGATGAATAAGATGATGAAGATGAGGAGGATGAATAAGATGATGAAGATGAGGAGGATGAATAAGATGATGAGGATGAGGAGGATGAATAAGATGATGAAGATGATGAGGATGAATAAGATGATGAGGATGAGGAGGATGAATAAGATGAATAAGATGATGAGGATGAGGAGGATGAATAAGATGATGAGGATGAGGAGGATGAATAAGATGATGAGGATGAGGAGGATGAATAAGATGATGAAGATGAGGAGGATGAATAAGATGATGAGGATGAGGAGGATGAATAAGATGATGAGGATGATGAATAAGATGATGAAGATGAGGAGGATGAATAAGATGATGAGGATGAGGAGGATGAATAAGATGATGAGGATGATGATGATGAATAGGAAGAAGAAGATTATGATATGTCTTGGTGATGATGATTA
This sequence comes from Echinarachnius parma, assembly GCA_037951105.1. Classification (NCBI taxonomy): domain Eukaryota; kingdom Metazoa; phylum Echinodermata; class Echinoidea; order Clypeasteroida; family Echinarachniidae; genus Echinarachnius; species Echinarachnius parma. Next base: position 187,409 of record JBAMJV010006133.1, read on the forward strand.
TGACAACAATTATTGTGATGGTTATGGTGGTGGTGTTGGTGTCAGTTTCCATGGCTACCATGATGATGATATAACATCATTGTAAGGAGAGGGATGATTATGGTAATGATGAGTAAAAGAACAAGAGGTAGACTAGAGTCCCCCAATAAAAACAACACTTTTCTAAGAAAACTATTCTCTTGTTTGTCACAGGGTCACAGAACGGGTTACATCTACCACGCTCCACTGATCAGGTCTGAACCCAAGCCACGCAGCGATGTTGCGTACCCAGCCGTCTCCACCGGGGTCACTTACATCTATGATGATGATGTGGAAGGCAGCAAGTACGAGTCTCCCATGAAGATGCTCAACAACAGGAAGCAGAACAAGGAGAAGTCCAAGTGGATGAACACTCCCAACGTCTACGCCAAGGTGGAGGTTGCAGTGGACCAGAACGGAGGAGAGGAGGGCAGCCCCAAGACCAAAACAAAGGTCAGTTCCATAGACTCATTGAGAGAAAATTGATTTCTTTAAGCTTCTGCTTATGGTCTTTTTGTTTTATAGCATTAGCCTTGAGGGTCCGGTTGATAGGCTGGTTTGTTAATGTCATGAAATTCTCGTAAGTACCTTGAGACATGAACAAGTTGTTTATAATTTCACAACTTGATTTGGAATCTAGCTCACCTATATTAGTTGTTTGTATGTCTGCACACTTTAAACAAGCTTTCAGGTTGTCAGGAACAGCCTTTACTGTTTTTTTTTTATTTCAGGAATTGTTTAAAGAGGTTCTCTCACCAAAATCATATTTGGTTCTTAAGTAGTAGTGTTAATAATATAAACCCTTACTCTGTGAGCAATGCTCTGTGCATTCTTTTATATCTTTTGTTTGTTGTCAAGAAGTCCTAAGCTGAACAATTGTGTGTGTTTTTAAGAGAGCCACAGGACCAAAACCACTTACATATACAAATATAAATTACATTAAGAAGGGAAAATGAACACACTTATGATTTGTAGCAGTCGTGTGAAGCTCTGTGTTAATCATTGTCATTAATTCAGATAAATATAGGATGAAAAGAAGAAGCATTAGGAAGACATGCTAGTTAAAACAAGTCTTGACAACTTGAAGGAAAGATTGTTTTACTTGAGTGTTTGCTTGTGTTTCAGTGGGTGAGTGAAGCAGACAAGACAGCAGGCCAGTCAACCAAGTTCCAGGACCCACAGCAGTTTGCCAAGCAGAGCGACAACCCCAAAGAGTTCAAGACCAAGGCTAAATCTGTAAGTAGACCAAGACCTAGTACTTTAGGGAATAGGCTATGACTTTAACCCTTTCATAATACCTTGTGCTCATTTAGGGCAGGATGATTCAGTTGACTTATCATTAAGTTCAGACATTGTTCAAGCTACAGTAAACCAGCCCTCACTTCATACATTCCAGAATACACTTGCTAAGGACCCTTCTGTCTTTTGGGGCTAACCACCGTGACTCTCTTGGACCCACCTCAAGTTAAAACTCCTATGGCGTATTCAGGAGGATTAAGCTAGCAAGTTCCAGGTACCAAGCTATAGACTGGATGCACACCCCACATGCCAAAGAGTTTAAACCCAAGGCTAAATATAATGTTGGAAGCTACTTCTTATTCTCAAACATACCAAATCGTGTTAGACCTAGGCTTAATCTGTAAGTGGTTTAGGATATATATATCAATTCAAATCTGTAGTTTATTCTTGCATTCAGTAAAGTCCAGTAACAACAGAGGTTCCTTAACAGTTAGTCAAATTGAATCATCCCAATTCTATGGGACCATGTATTGTCAAATGATGCAAGTTCATACCAAGTACATAATATGCAGTATCACATTTATATCATCATGGTATCTGATCATGCATTTAGACACAAATGACGATAAAAGTACATATTTTATAAAATATGGGAGACAAACTTGTTGAGTATTGTTCCATTATTGATGTAATTCTTCCTGTTACAGGTTATTGGAGAACACTTTAAGGACAACAAGAACCCCGGGCCAACATCCCAGGTGCTGGCTGGCTTTGACCAGGGGCGCCAAGTACAGGTAATCCCTCACAGATCAAGCTAACTAAGGATTGGGGTAGGATTAGGAATCCCTCACAGATCAAGCTAACCAAGGATTAGGGGTTAGGATTAGGATAAAGGGGTGGTTTAGTGATGCCTTGAGATGCAGTTAAAGAAGGTTATAAACTGATCAAATCTGTAAAGAACATGACATCTCTACCTGGTCAGTGCTGAGTAGGGGATAAGGATTAGGATTAAATGGGTGGATTAGTGAAGATGACTAGTCTTATACTGCATCAGTCAAAATCTCTTTGCCTCTAGTGCGAAAATCAGAATTTATTGGCCAGGATCATAGAATATGGGGGAATTTTTAGAAAAAGGAATTATAATTTTAGGTTTCTAGAGCTAATGTAAGCTTGAAAGCTGAAAGTCCCTTACTGATTTACTAAACTCAAACATTACGGACAGAATTTAATGAGTGTGAACTGCATGAGTTTGATTTAACACTAAACATTGCAAGGAATGATCTAATACAATCATCATTTTCAAAGGCATGATCTTCTTGAATGTATTTTGAGCAGTGCAGAAGTTGTGATCATTTTGATTGATTTAAGTTTGAAACCTAATAATGACTTACATTTTGAAAATTTATTTGAGAATGGTTTACAAATATGATTTCATTTTACTTCATTAATTTATGTGAATGTGATATATTTTATGCACGATCATCATACTGTGAAATATGTGACTAACTAAAGTTTCACTGTACTCTGTTTATCATCTATCTATATGATTGTGTAGGTACAGGATATAGATCTTTGTTTATCATCTATCTATATGATTGTGTAGGTACAGGATATAGATATTGAGCACAGATTAGACAAGTTTACACACAAGTATCTATCTACTCATTGAGTGATTATAGTTGAACATAGATTGTCAAGAAATACATGTAGAGTTCCCATAATATTAGTGCACCGCAACTCAGAAACACAATACTCTTCATTTCCCAATTTAATAGTGTCATATTTCATCACAATTTTAGCAACAACAGTTAATGTTAACAGTTGGCATATACTGTTCTGAAGACATTTCATTCCAGATCCGTAACTTTTGTTGAAGATTGATTTTTTTAGGGATTATTTGGAGTTTGAAGGCCATTAGTAAAGTGAGTTTGTCACATGCTGCATGGCACTAGAGTCATAACATGTTTGTTTTACTCCCTCATTCACTCCTCTCCCCTCACCACCGTCACTCGACCACTCTTCCCTCCCATCACACGGACCGTTCCATTTTAGATTGTGGATAACGACGCCCAGTTGTCTAATTCTGAGGAGAAGCTTGCCAACGAAGTCAAGGTACAGCCTCTAGTTTTGCTCAGCCATGGTCACCACCTCTACCACTCACAACAAACTTCCACCATTTCTACCATCTGTTTACTTGTCATTCACAGTCTTGCCAGACGACTAATTATCGTGCACAGTAACAAAACAAATTGTCCTTATTCCCAGTATCCCAACATATTATTATTTGTGAGCTATAAGGACACTAAACATAGAGGCTATTTTGTTATGTTTCACATTTGTATTCAAATCTTGAAATCATGGTCATTTCAAGCCTCTGATACGATGAGCATCGGTCGTCTGGCAATGCTGCATTCATAATCATTGCAGTAGCTACTTCATACCTCGTAGTAGATCAATTTATATCTATTTATGTATTTCATCCCCAGTCCAGTTGCTGCTTGCATCATGGTTGTCTAATGAAAAGCTGTTGACCATTTCTTGTTCTGCACTAACCAGTTTGTTGGGATTCAAATGAATTGTTAGCTTGGAGTGAGAGATGCTCTCCCGTATGGAATGCCAATCTGCACGAGTTGTTCCATGTTTTAAGATTGGATGGCAGTGTTACACGTTGCCGTTCCCTGCAAGTTCATGATTCTGTAGTAACCTCAGAGTGCGAGTGCAAGCATGCATATATGTGTTTGTGTACTTGTGTGTGTGTGTGAGAGAGAGATTGTGCGCGTGCGCGTGAGTGTGTGTGTGTGTGCCTGCATGCGTGTGTGCTATGATGGTGATGTATAATGCCTGCTTTTGCATGTACATGTTTGTCCCACTGGATGCTCAATAAAGAAAAGCCTTTGAGTGCATGAATAAATAGGTAGAATTACATAAAATCATTGTGGAATGATTGGTTTCTGAGTATTGGCAGAAACCAAGCTATGCAGTCTTGGACATGGAATGATAGAAATAGTGATACCATGAATTGTGTGTTGCCTGTTTTCTAGTGGGCATTGATACATACAGCTTGTTAAATTGTTCTGGGGACTGGATGAAAGATGTAGTCATTTAAAACATAATTTTAAAACTATTTTAGTGGGTTTTCCTGTGTGTATCTGTTGTATGTGTGTTTGTTTGAGGATTTGGGTTTGTGTTTGTGTATGACCCATTTGTAAATCGTGAAATTAAACAAAGTGACCATTATGTCTTTGAAGAAGCAGAACATTTGCTTTTTTAACTGGCTTGTCAGCAACAACAGCAAAATGAATGAATTGTTTGCTTGTTCCCTTTAACAAGATGATTGTGCGGGAAGTGACTCAAATGAAATTGCTTCTTTGGAGACGTGTGGTCAGTGTGTTTTCCCAAAGTCTTGTGTGAAGTTGTGTGGTTGCACTGACTCTCTAACACCTGTTCATCACATATCATTATTCATGATACCTGGTCTGTGGCTTATTCTACCACTCTACTAACAACAGATGCGTTCCTTACAGTGATTCATATCACTTCATACAACTTGCCCCTTTGGCCAGTCATTTCTTAAAGGTACTTGGTAACTTTCTTGGCAAGTGCAAAAACCTTATTTGGATGGGAGAATCAGGTTTAATGTTGTATACTTGTAAGAATGTCAGTGAACATTTTATGGTAAACAGATACGTTTTGGCCAAGATACAAGGAGAACAAACATGTAAGGAGGAGAGTTACTTGCTCATAGTCATACATACAGATATTCATAGCTTTTGAATTCAACAGTTTTGAAATTTGTTCTACAATAATTTTACCAAGTACCTTTAAATCATGATGATTAGTTCATGATATATAACAATGGGTGATCATGCATTGGTATATTGTATGCTATGTTATACATTCTCTACCATCATCATTTTTGTCACGAACACTATTCTTCATGTAAGCAGTTTATTACTTGAATACAATTTTGGAAGAGAGCCCTTTTATTTATCTTCATGTCAGAACTAGGACATGATTACAAGGTAGCTGCAGTCATTGGAATCTAATTCTTGAATGTGACATAAATGTCTATCTTTCTATTAAACATTCATAAAGCATCATGCACTTTGATCTGTTGTGTTATTTCCTAACCTGTCCTATTTCATAACGCCCTATCCCTCCCTACATCCCATATCCATACATCAAGGGTCGCAGGGTTCAAAGGTCGGGAATAATTCTGCAGAGCTAAATTGCAACATTATAGTTGCATGTTTCTAGAGATCTATATTGATTATAAACAAAGATTCTGAAAATGTGTTACAATGAAATACAAATGTGAATCAGAATTCAGAAAATTCTTCTGAATGATGAGTTTGTGTGGATTCAGTATCTTGACAGATTTTAATGCTTGTAAATGACACATGTTCAAATATTTGTATTAAACCATGTATTGTAATGTTTGCACTAACCTTGATTGCAATGCTCGTACTAAACAATAACTGTTATGCTAAACCCATGGACTGAAATATTAACCCATACCCTTACATGTTTACAGTGATTGACCGCCCATGGGTCTTGTTTGCATTATGCCTGCTTGCATGTCACTCTGGGATTATATATATTCCGGGATTTTAATGAGTGTTTAACTTCTAACCATAATTTGACAAGTCTGTATTATAAATGAATTTAACATAACACAATAATATTTCAATATGTTGCACATAGTGAGTATAGCAAATCTAAACTGGGCTCCAAAAGAAACTTATCACTTTTTCAGAGCGACGCTCACTAAAATCCATAGCATCAAATTGAACCATATTTAGACACAGATAAGCTATCATTCTCCTTATGAAGCATATCCTAAAAATCAAAAGTTTGCTTGTACTAAAAATGAGAAAAATGCGATAGAATCACTACAGGTCACTTTTCAAAAATCACAGAAACTGCTCGCTGCGAACCTCCACGAAAGGCGGTCTTATTCAGAACTTTCAATAGCTATTCATTCAACTTCAAAGCGGGTTATGTAACCACTAGACTGGCTATTGTCCGTGCCGAGCTCTGTGCCCGGAAGGCGAGCAGTTTCTGTGATTTAAAAAAAATGACCTCTTGCGATTTCACCTTATTATATTCTTTGTTGACTAAAGCAAACATAATTTTTTTAGATGACCTTGCTAAGGGGTATTATAGCTAATCTATGCCCAATTATGATTCATTTTTATGCTTTGGATTTTAATGTGAGTCGCTCTTAAGAAGTGATAAGTTTCTTTTGGAACCTAGTTTATATTACTTGGATAAAAAAAGCCCAAAACAAAAGTAAAGACAAAGTTCTTTGCTTGGGCACGACTTGCTAATTAAAGACCTTGTTGTTTCTTGTTAATCCAAAATAGGAATGAAATGATGTATTTCTCTTGAAGGTTGTAAAAGGGTTTCCTCCTGAGATCATAGTGAGTTACAACATGGGTCATGTGATATAAGTACAAAAAGTAAATGCTTCAGTCTGCCTCAGAAGATTCTGCTAGGATAAAACAGTTAGGTCCCTTATTGACTCTCAAACATTTATGAAGAACAAACACAAAGTGGTCATTTTCATTTGTCAAGGTTAACTTTTGCAAAGAAAGGTGATGAATTTGAGTATATCCCGAAGCAAAAGCTTAGTATTTGAAAGCACCTGCTAGTTCTATGCATACAGCCCAATATCCATTTCCCTCCAATGTAAAGGAGTAATTGTTATATGTTTGTATTTTGTTTTTGTGGTGAAGTTTGTGAAGGGAGCGCCAGGCCAGCTGACGGTGGGATCTAAGGGCATTGTTCAGAGAGATCACCAGAGTGATGCACTAGTCTACACAGTCTACTCACCCAACCCATTCTGCAGCATGACAGAGAAGGATATCCTCGAATACAAGAGAGAAATCGCTGAGAAGACTGGGCAAGGTATTAATCAAGACACTAATTTGATGGTTGTTAACGGTTTCATATAAAAACCTTAACCCCTTCACTACGATATTCTGAAATCCCCATAGACTTTGTACATAGCCCACCTGGTTCCCCTAAGCAACGGGTTAACAAGAATGAAAGAATTCCTGGACAATTCTCTTAAAAGACAGGACAATGTACACATGCATGTACAATGTATGTAGGGGAAGACAATACTTCACAAACATACATTGTACCTTATGTCATGATCATCCCAACTGAAATCTTTCATTAGACCTTTCTTTATGTACCCACATAGATACTGACATTTAGTCAACTCTAGCCAGCTAATTGTTATAAAATCAAAGTTAGACAAGTATAGTACTGCAAGATTGATGAGATTATATGGGCTATACAAAATGATTTCAATTAATTTAATAATGTTGTGACTTTAGATTAACAAAGACTTAGACCAAACTTTGGAGGTGGTGCACACATTCTTTCCATAATTGTTATTTTAGCAGCTATATAAAACCAAACATACATGTATAACTGTTATTATTATGATTTGCAGATCTGCAGGAGGTAGAGCTGATATTATTGTTCTTGTTCTTGTTATAAATTCTATATGTGTAGGATATAGACCTTTTATTAATGTTCTTCTTCTTCCTATTATTACTTGCAGATGTGCAAGAGATTGAGCTGATATTAATGTTCTTCTTCTTCCTATTATTACTTGTAGATGTGCAAGAGATTGAGCTGATATTCCAGGCGCCGGAGGAGGATGACAACAAGCTGGTAGATGCACAGACTACCAAGATCTCAACCACAGTCACCGTAGCAGGAGGTTAGTAAACTCAGTCAACATCAGTGGGTATTTACATCAACTTGTTGGGAGAACTGGATTTTGCCATTTAACTAGGCAGGTGAAGAATTAAAGGGATGGCCTTTGAATTCATTTCCAGCTTTTAATGAATTAATCAGGGTGGCTCTCATTCTCATAATTTTGTTTTTTTACATAGTTCATCTGTACTTGAAGAGCAAAACTTGAAGAACAAAATAAACGTCATTGAAATAACACTGTATATTTCTGGACTGGCAGTTCATTCACACTCTCAGAGTGTCGTATCATGATAGATAAGACAACATTATAAGACACCATCATCTGTAAGACCTAGTCTGATCCCCTGTGTTCTTGTCTCACTAACCTCTTCCCTAATATCCCTTGCATTCCAACAGAGGGTGACACTGCGACGGTCGTCAAGACGCGAGTGACGGAGAAGACGACGATCAACGGGCGGGAGGATAACGAGGATGATGAAGCGCTGGGAGGAGTAGAGAGCACAGGATCATCACCAACCAAGGATCCCCTGTCACCATCCAAGAAGAATAAGGACAAGAAGAAATTCCGCACACCTTCCTTCTTAAAAAAGAAAGAGAAGAAGGAGAAGAAAGGGGAATAGCCTGGCCCACTAGTCTAGCCTAGTCCGTCTCCAGTACAATAGTGGCACCAGTTTTACACATGAGATAGATGACCTGAGCTACGTTGTGTGTATTCTCTCAAAATGCACACAGGATAGGTTTCTATGTAAAGCTATCTTCTGTCTTCTAAATATTGCAGTGTTATTTTATATACTTTGTAAACAACAACAATCTGTACTAAGGATGAATAGGCTTCTGGTTGGAATAGGGACACTTTCCATGTTTGATGACCGGTGGACTTCCAGTTATTCTGTACAGACCGATCATGACCGGTCACAACCGGTTATGGATAGTCAAGACCAGTGGATATGATTGACTGGCGGCCATCTTGTTTGTGTGTAATCCACATACTCATACATGACATAGTATCCTAGCCCTCTCACTACCATTAGTACAATAGTATGTACAGAGTGAATGGTCTTCTTAAGACTTGGATCTTGGAGGGTTAGTGGTGTGCATTCCTTGTGGGTTCTTGGCCAGCCAGCTGTCTAGAGGTAATATTTACTTGATCATTGTGTAACTTCTTCACAGTCATTGTAGAGATAAATAACTTGTGCATTTTCTTAGCCACTCATTTACAAAACATTTACTGAATTGTTAGAAGTATAAGGACAATTTAAAAGCAGAAGTGTATTTTACTGCCAGATCACAAATAAAGTACAAAGTATTCTTGCATTAGTTGTACAGATTGGTTGTTGTTGGACTGACTTGTAATGTTTTCAGTATAAAAAATGTTGGTCGTTTTCTCTTTCCATGCCAGGCCCCATGAACATTGAAATGTCTCTTGTTGTTACTTTATTCCTGAATGAAATGTCTTCATTTGCCTTGCATCTTTGTTCCAACTTTCTTGTCCCTGAGTGTGATATGATTCATGTCAAAATGTAGATGCGCAATGTTTGTGCCTCTGTCTACAACTTTGACCATATTTCATCAGTTGCTGACTAAAGACAAATATTGCATTTGTCTAGCTAACTTTGCAGCTTGTTTGTAATGCAAATGTTGAAGATGAAATAACTACAGGGCTGCAGTAACATCTGTATCAATAAGGACAGATGATATTGACATGGATTGTATCATACTGTTTTGTATTCTTACCTATTATGTAAAGTTAATTAGTTAACTTTCTCTTGTCTTATAATCATGTTTATTGCCAAAAGTACTTGTACATGTAAGTAGTCTTTTCTTTTCTTATATATACTGATTATAATGCTCTAAAGATTATTCTTATGTAGTATATGAAATAAGTGTAATGTATAAATTGAAATAGCACGCATGCCGATCCTCGTAGTCAATGTGGATCGAGTTATTAATCGATTTTCCATCAAATTCTGAATATATTATTATACACGTACGTATATTATGCATGCTAGATAGAAAAAAAAATTGCACATATAAATAAAAATGCACTTTAAAAAGCATTGCTTCACTTTCTAGTGTAGTTGTCATAGATCAACAACTCAGATGAAAAAAGGGAAGTAAAAATGCACATTCACCAAACCAATTTTGACCAGATTTGATCAGATTTGACCAGATTTCAATTCAAGTCTGTTTTACGCACATGTTTGACCTTGGATATTTATTAGAAATTTTAAATTATATTTTCATTTTTATGACTTTTTCGGTAATTCTTTTAATATTTCAAAATTCAAGTTCATGTTGTATTCATTTGTATTCAGAAAACTTGAAAACTGGAAGCTAAAAGCAAAACTGTAAATGTAGCTGTTTTTTATATTTGCTGAAATGTTGAGAGAGTAGTCATATGTAGTGTGTAGATAAGGATCATATTGTAAGTTTTAAAATATCTGTGTAAAATGTGGACATGAAACTCCAAGATGATGGAAAGATTTGTCATTCCCTGTGAGTTGTGGGATGCTTCTGTATTTAACCTATGTGATGTTTTCAGTGTAAAGACGGAAAGGGAAGAAACAAGACATGAGATTGAAGGCATGGGACTAGTTCTCTAATCCGCATTGTGTGTGGTGTGCAATAGGCAAGTCAGAAAGGTTGATAATTGTACAGAAATAAAAAAGAAGGCTTGCTGTGGTTGGTGCAGGGAGTCTTCAGTATCTGAAACATCTACTCGGGTGTGGAGTGTATAAACAATGCCACTGTGCAAAATGGTTTCTGTAAATATATGAGCTTAATCGTGTTGCCGATGTGAAGAAAATAATTTGACCTTGTCGAGAGAGCATATTTGTTGATTGAAAGGGTCTTGTAAGGGCTTTTTATTTGGGAGTATCATCAAGTGTGCAGTTTGCCTTCTTTTTCCCCGTTCATCCATTATAATACATCTTACTCGTAACATCCCAACCTTGTCAAAGCTTGGCATTTCTCCATTATTGTGGACATCATAGAAAAGCAAACAACTGCAGTAATTCAGTGCATGTACACCTAGAGCTGCCTGAAGCAGCTGAGGGCAATATGAGGGCAGAGAGTGTGTGATACCTAGATAAGATCAAAGCATCCTTAACTGATTAACCCATCTAGAACTGGTCCAGGAAAAACTCTGGCTGTAGTCAATGGAGAATGAATGTTGTATTGAAATCCAAAGACTGACTTGCCACATCACATCTCTATCTATCCTTTGATGTGGGATGGTTGTGCAGTGCCCCTGTCATGAGAAGTTGGGCCAGTTTTTGAGATGTTTTTATCTTGAGATGACTTGAGATTGTGTTCAAGGCAATTTGCTTGTATTCTTCAAGATCAGTCAGATTCTCTGTGCAGAATGTCCCTTTGTTAGATAAAGACAAGTATTTTCTGTGGATCGGCAAACAATAGGCAAAGGATCTTTGATGATATGATTTGGGGAAAGGAGTCAAGAATGACTGGGTATTATTGGGGTGTCCTGGGTTGGTCATCGTTCAGAGTTGGGTGTTATCTTTTATTGAGCACAGTGGATAAAAGAGCAAGAGGGAGGGAGGGAGGGGGAGGGGTTGAGAGAGAAATAGAGAGACAAGAAGAGAGGTCTATGGTGTCCATGTGATTATCACATGGTTTGCATGCCTAGATCTGGTGTACAGCATGTTGTCGTCATGTGATGTTCATGTGACCGAGGTGCCCTGCCAATTGATATCCACATAGAGAATGATTTTAGACTGCTCCCTGCATTGTCACAAGGAATTGGGGGATGTTTCAGATGGATGCCCCCTTCTCATGCCCCATTCACATGCCCCCTTCTCATGCCCCCTTCTCATGCCCCCTTCTCATGCCCCCTTCTCATGCCCCTTCTCATGCCCCCTTCTCATGCCCCCTTCTCATGCCCCTTCTCATGCCCCCTTCACATGCCCTCTTCTCATGCCCCCTTCACATGCCCCCTTCTCATGCCCCCTTCTCATGCCCCCTTCTCATGCCCCCTTCTCATGCCCCTTCTCATGCCCCCTTCACATGCCCCCTTCACATGCCCTCTTCTCATGCCCCCTTCTCATGCCCCCTTCTCATGCCCCCTTCACATGCCCCCTTCACATGCCCTCTTCTCATGCCCCCTTCTCATGCCCCCTTCTCATGCCCCTTCTCATGCCCCCTTCACATGCCCTCTTCTCATGCCCCCTTCACATGCCCCCTTCTCATGCCCCCTTCTCATGCCCCCTTCACATGCCCCCTTCACATGCCCTCTTCTCATGCCCCCTTCTCATGCCCCCTTCTCATGCCCCCTTCACATGCCCTCTTCACATGCCCTCTTCACATGCCCCCTCCACATGCCCCCTTCTCATGCCCCCTTCTCATGCCCCCTTCACATGCCCCCTTCTCATGCCCCCTTCTCATGCCCCCTTCTCATGCCAAGCAGAGATTTATTGTAAGATAAATATGATTTAAAAGACAAGTAGATAGAAAAGTAGAAACTTGCCTAAAATCCCAAATTATGAAATCACAGAGTGAGTGTTCCATGATATTTATGTATTTAGCAAATGGGAAATGACTTGCTCCGTCTTGTTAGTCAGTGTTTGTAATTTATATGTCATATTAATCATATCCATTATGAATGTTCATACAACCATTCGGTGTACTGTAATTACTACATATCAGTGGAATCTTAAATAATTTCTGACAATTTTACTCTTGATATACATGTACAAGTGAAATGTTTTAAAAAATTGCATAGAATTATGTACAGATTATTATAATTTCTAGTACATGTACTTGTATATTTCTTGGTGCATTTGAATATTAATGACTCCTCTTTTTCTGAAAATATATAATAGCACTTATCCACTAGAAAACTCGTAGAAGCTTGCTTGATGTACATGTAGAGCATAGCATCCCCATAGATGTTGAAATATATGACTACTGTAGCTGCATCAACCACTGTATAATAACACTTAGGATATATGTATATTCACAGTAATGTAATAATTTATATTGGTCAAATAACTTTAAAACAATCAAAATCATGGAATGCATTTCCGATGTTCATGAAACCAACTAAAAATATGAAAAGAATAGGGGATAATTCTGCATTTTGATACTTAATTTGGATTGTTAATTAGGAATTTTTTTTTCTTTCTGTGATATTATATTATCCAGGAAATTATACAATTTTTGTTAATTGTATGACCATTATACAAATGGTCGCACTGTTTATTTCTTTTACCTTGTACAAAATGAATAATTTGATAAATCTGCATATTGCTGTAACTGAAACAAAATTTGACATTAGTTTGAGATTGGACAGGCATTTCAATGATTTATATTTTTCACAAACAGATGTTGATGATTCCTGTGTGTTACAGACAAGACATATGTGTTATAACTTTCAGCTGTATATTTCAAATTTCACTTTGTTACCTTGTAAACGAATCATCAATTATCATTTCAATTTCTTTGTATCTCTTCCCATTAGCTATTTTTTGTAAAATATTTGTTAGAATGTACGCATCATTGATGGCATCAAAATGCCCTTGCTATAACCACCATGACAGTACTAGGTACTCAAGTCACTGTGTTTATTACATATTATTTTCTGCTTTTGTATTTTCTCATGAAATAGTTTGAGTTGTAGAAGACGCATCATAGACCATTTAGCGAGCTTGTATTCACTGTACACAGGCCTCTGGCCCACTTTTGTTTCTTTTTGCTAATCTTTGTTTAAAGTATTTGATCTTCAAACTTCGCTCATACGCCTTTAAAATATTTGCTATGAAAACATTATTTCCAATTGTTGTCATATTCAGTAATTCAAGTAAGAAATATTATTCAAGAGCAAACTAGTTGATTTAGAGAACTATAACAAATCTGTGTAGTAGAATACCTGAAACTGTCTGTTTCATTATGATATGGGAAAAGCATTCCTTAGTCAAATCAAGACAAGTTTTAGCTCCTTTTCTGGGCAACAAAATACTTCTGGTAAACAGGGATAGTTTGCTTCTTGCAAGTTATTCTTGCAAGTTATGCCATGACAAGGAAACTGTTCCTTTAGATACTTGTTTGTTATAAAGAAAGTCACAAACTCATATCACGGGAGAACAGAGGTGTATTGCTTGTGTTGGCACCTTGCTTTGCTTTTATGTACATTTTGATATCGGGGATATGTGATCAAAGACAAAAACACATTAACTAACATCTTGTACTGGTAAAAGCATAAACACACTGCCAAGTAACTGCGCTTGATTATTCAATCATGAGCAGTGTAAACTTGCCATCAAGGCTCAGAAAGGCATCACACATTTTCATCACCCAAGAATAAAATGAGCTCAACTATTCCTGGGTGTTTCCAGGTCGCCATCAAGTCTATAAATTAGCTCCCTTGTTGTGAGTGGTACTTGGGAGTTTGTAGTGAGTGCTACTACCTTCTGTGCATGTCCATCTCTCTCTCTCTCTCTCTCTCTCTGATTGCTAATAGTGAATTGAGTAGTAGTCTGTCTTCTGAGGGATTCCTCTCTGGCTTATATAGTTGCAATATTGTGTCTACGTGTGATGATGGAAAATAAAAAAAAATAAATACAAAACAAAGAGCAATTTAGTAGTCTATGTCATTAACTATGCAAACTAGTGAAACGTGTAAATATTGCATGTGTGTGTGTGTGTGTGTGTGTGTGAGAGAGTATGTATGAATATGTGTCCATATTGAGCATTTTACAGACCAGGGCCCCGTTGCAGAAAGAGTTGCAATCGATTGTTAAGTTGCAATTGATTGCAAGTCAGAAAAAATGCACATTTGAACACCAGACTTGCAAATTTTGTCAAATGATCAGACTTGCAATGAAAAGGATCCATTAACTTTGTATTTTTCCCCAAAAGTAATGTTTTAGACTTCAATCAGTTACCAATTTCATATGGATGATTGAGTTTACTGTGGTCAGAAAGCATCTATAGATGCATTCAAATTCAATCTTTAATATCTCCATAACTAGGGAGACATTTGAAAAATCAAAATCCATTTCATGTTTCTGTTACCATAATTTAAAGAGCAAAGAACAAGAGAAGTGTGACAGCTCCCAGTCATTTTGGTTGAATTTGTACAAAGTTAATGGATCATGCAACTTTACAATCAATTGCAACTATTTCTGCAACAGGGCCCATATTATATATGAAAACCAATGATTCTGTTTGTGCGTGTGTGTATGTTGTCCAGGTAGAGCATTGATTACATGACTGCAGATTGATTGTGCATGTTTGTATCCCGTTGTAGCTTTGAAGTTCCAATATATGCAGGTTGATGAATAGAGTTCCAATATACATGTATGCCTGATGATCAGTGCTCAAAATTAGCACAGGTCAGCTGGCCCAGGGCCACTGGGGCACCAAAAATCACTGATATATTCCACTGGCCCGAATTGGCAACCAAATATAACAGAATTTCTAATGTTTTCCTTGCGGTTTTGGGCAACTAGAAGTTGAAAATTTGAGTTTGACAAGTCAAACTGGGCCACAAAAGGCACAAAGCAAAAAGTAAATTGATAGCACTGACTTGTTTAATGACATGTGCAGATTGAAGTACATGCATGAGTGTGTCAAATGCCCACTACACAGTGCGGCCAAGAAACTGAATAGTACTTCCCCATATTGGAATAGGGGATTTTTACTGAGAAAAATTATACAAAGATAAATCATTTTGGTTAAGTAATTATCTTTCTAGGGTGCATTTAGCAACTTCATTTTAGGTTCAACATCAACACCGTTGGCCTGAAATGTTGCCTCTTTGGATGGTCATAGTATTCAGCACCTGTCAGTGATGTAAAGAATGCACAATTACAAAGGTGTATTGAACATAGCTGAAAAGTATGAGCAGCCAACGAGGCACCATTCCAGCCAACAGTTTTTGTGAATTCAAACAATTTTGGAACCAAAAATTGTGTCAGTATTAAAATGTGCCCTAAAATAACTACTTGACCAAATTTGTTTATCTTTGTATATTTTCTTCTAAGTACGAGTTGTTTTGTTCCCACATTATGGGAAGTATGCGCTTTTGTTTCTAGGCAACGGCCTCAGATACACGCTAAATAAATTGAACAAATGCACAAATATCAACACATGATTCAGGAATATATTATGAATTTGAAATAAAATGTACACAAGGTGTAATCGATAGGTTATTATAACAACATAATGAATGACTTCTGATCAAACAATATTCAAAAGGCAGTATACAAAAGGCTAAAGTCAAAGTCTCACTGCCAATCTATCAATACAGTTTGAAATGAGGGGAAAATGATCAGCTACCAATATAAGACGGAATGTTTCTTATATTTCTTTAAATCAACATTTAAACAAATGTTTATATGATACCACACATACTAGCAAACATACAATGAATATTAAATGTTAAAATAGCTTTAAGTAGAACCTGAATTCTCCTCAGTGGCACATATCTAGTCCAGGTAGAAGTGTCGATTTCGGGAGTATTTACCTCCCGGGACTCGCGCTAAATTTTCGGGCGAGTCACGGGTACCCGAAATTTGCCCATTTGTTGATTTCGCTATCGGCATGTCACGCCAGCTGGGAAAACATGTTCATTCAAGTGACAAAAATGCAGCGCATTTTTGTCACTTGAATGAACTTGATAACTCTTGCGAGGGGACTTTTGCTTTTTTTTCGGGATATCGAGTATTGATTTTTGCGCCCGGGACTCAACATTTTTCGGCGGGACCCGGGTACCCGTGACTCGTCAACAGCACTAAGTCCAGGATCAAATGACAGAAATTACTATAGCATTAGGTGGTTAAACGCTATTACTGGCAAGTCAAGAAACCTTGTCTGTCATTAATCACAGGGATTGCATGGATAATAACAAGCATACATCCAGTAGTACATGGCCACATTCAAAGGGCTAGACAATCCCACAGGAGTGAAAGTAGTGTATAGTTAGCACAAATTCATGTCCTTTTTATCCTTGACTAATAATATGCCACTGATGAGATTTGGGGCCAATGTCTCTTTGAAATAAGTCGCTTCAAATCAATTGCAAGTTAAGTTGTTTGAATTGTTACATTTTGTTAGAGTAAATATTAAATGCTTCAATCAAGGTGCATCTCTTTGAATACTACAGACTGAGGTATAACTAACAAATACTGCCATGTCCATAAAGGTTAAGATGATCTTAAGTACTGGTAATGAAACTTTTGTTTAGAAAAATGTTTTCTAATAACATAACTACTTCAGTGCAGTGATGAACAAAGCCTTTTACCAGGCATTGCTCATCAACCAATTCAAGTACAATGGATTTTAGGCCATTGTTTCAAATCTACAATACTCACAGGAGTTTTGGCTTGACTACACAGATGAATTAATCATACTGCTGTTGCATACCAGATTAAATTTGGTACAATTTTCCTTTCTTTTGAAAAGGCAAGAGGGACCCCATGTGACATACATGACGTTATATAAATCATAACTATCATGATATACAATTTTGTATTAAATGTCACAATGCCTATAAATAAGACACGCCATCATTAAAGCGATCCTTCAACTTTGTCAAATTCAACCAAAATTAGTTGAGCTTTCACCCTTCTCTTGCACATGGTTGCTTGGCTTTGCAATATGGTAACAGAAGAAAGAAATGGGTTTTGATTTTTCAAATGCTTCCCTAATTATGGAGTTATTTAAAACTAAATTGAAAAGCGTTCCGGACTGCTTTTTGATTGTAGTCAAAAGTATCCAAATTCGGTGTCTACTTTGCACGATTGATCTGGATAAAATTTGATATAAATGTTCACTTTTTCACTATGTAAACATTGTTTCTCTTTTTATCATTCAGAAGAACTTTACAATGATACTGGTAAAAGATTGAATTCTCAAATATAATTTTTTGAAAAATCCTATTAAGTTAATGGATCAATTTAATGTATGGCATAATTATATTAAATTATCATAACTAATGGATTCAACACTCAACATGGACGGATCAAAACATTATAATTCACCAAAAGACTTCATGAGGTACTACAATACAATCCAATCACAATGAAGTGGGTAGAACACTTTTTGACAGGAATTTTCTTTCAAATTTGGGTAAGATGATAAATTATATAATAATATGCTACCGTAAAACTCCGTGTATAAGGCGCACTTTTTTCCGTCGGAAAAAATTTCAAAGTCGGGGGTGCGCCTTATACACAGGTACAGCAAAAAAAAAAAAAAAAAAAAAAAAAAAAAAAAAAAAAAAAAAAAAAAAAAAAAAATTAAATTTATTTTTGTTAAGAATTTTTTTTTGGGGGACACCCTCTAGTCATGTTCAATGCATATAACACTGGTCTAGTGCATGACAAGAGCTTGCTATCTGTTGTAGCATTCAGCAAGATATACCTTTTTTCTCACAATAAAAATGTTGGTTACAGATGTAAAAATTGAGTTTATTGAGCAAATTACTGCTGTTAATGAATATTCATACATTCGTGAGCAGCAGTACTCATTATATATGCAATTATCTAACCAGTGTTTATAAATTTTGCTCACAATTGAAAATAGTTAAATAGTTAAAGTTATTTAAGTTAGAAAATTGCACTATATTTAATGACTATAAGTGCTTATGAATATTCATGAATATATGAATATTCATGAACACCAGTGTTATTGCTCAATGTGTGCAATTTTTGTGCTAACCACTATTTTGTATGTGAAAAAAGTATATGATGATGAAAGCTACAATTGACATTAAGCCCTTGATATGCCCTAGACCAGCGATGTAAGTGTTCCAACATGACTACAGGGTGTCCCAAAACACTTTAGAAAGTTGGGGGTGCGCCTTATACACGAGTGCGCCTTATACACGGAGTTTTACGGTAATCTATCATTTTCTGCATGAATTTTGGGTTGATATAATTTCACAATAAATGATTTGGTCATAAAAATAGATGGCACTTGTGCAGACAATGATCAAACTACCAGTCAACAAATACAATATACATATCTCACATAAAGCATGGCTGCAAAACATCCTGTTCCTATTCAAGTCAAATTACATTTATTTTGATGGCACGGAACTATAAATTAAAATGGCTCCAAAGCCAAAAACTCATTCATAAGTCTTCCATATGGTTACCCATGTACAGATAGTAAACTTTGGTATCCAAAATGTTGATGTCTTGATGTTCAATTTGCTGACCCAGGCAAGAGATAAATTCAAGCCATGCGCCAACAATCTTCAAATTACTTATAATTTATGTTACACGAGCAAGATTTCCCAATAAATAGTCACACAGTCCACGGCATAATGTACAGCGCACAATGAAAGGCTGATTAATATTCAAATATCACTGTCATAAATGTATTTCAGTTGAATCTTAAGAAAATGATAATATTACAACTAAAAAGAGAGAGAGAAAAGAGCAGTTATGAGTAAAAAAACCAAACTCCAGTTCATTTTATGAAAAGTTATTTTGAAAACTAGTCATTCTCTAATTTTACAACTTTTGATATAGTCTCTATTTTGTGTGTTTGTGGACTTTGCATAAAACATGTCAAAGCTGGTCTGTGAAATATTTTAATATTCATGAAACACTTTGTAAATTACAAAAGTATCAAACATCTGACATTTATTTTGAAATCTTACACTGTCCCATATATCTAAATCTGTGTATGCATTGTAACTTTGCTGGTGTCTGCAGGGTCCTTAATTATACGCAGAATGTGTATGATACTAAAACCATGTAGAATCCAACATGATAAAAGTGACAATGCTATAACATACTAGAGAACATGATACAACTATATACTGAATACATGGCACAGCACAATTGGTTCATATACACATTATGAGGAGTATAAATTACATAGACATTTCCATTGAAAGACTTACATATAGTGCCTTGAAGAAGCAAAACTCTCTGACTCATTCCACACGGTGCCTTGTCCTTGAGGGTTACATACCTATCCAAAGCTTGACCACACACAATCCTTATAACTGCAGTAGACTTGTTGCTCACCCTAGAATGGCAATACATCTCACATTCCTAGTATCCAATGCCAGCATTATTAGGCTAAAGGCTAAATAGAATAGCAGTTCAGTGATTTAAAATAAGGTGTATTAAAAAGCACCCTAGCCACATGATACATAATAGCACCATTGGTGCAAATGCTGCTGTACAATGATGCTGTATTATAATAGGAATCAGCTATGACTCCTTTACTACTGCAAGCAAACAAGCACGTGGCAGTCCTTAATAAATGTGCTTGAGAGAATTTGGCAGTCCATTGCATTGGTGTAGCACATCACAAGTTCATTTGTATTTCCATATCTCTTTTTGCTGATCCCACCTCAGCCTTTATTATCTTCCAGTTCGTGAACACCAGCAAAATCCATGTCATACTTCTCTTTCCTTGGTGATGCGCTCACGCCTGACCTGGGTGTTACGTCGCCCCCTCTTGACGACCTTTCAGCAAGATGCACCTCCAGGTCCTTCATGAAAGTTCTTGGGTTTTTCTTACAGTTGGTCTCCAGGTCTGTTGAGGAGGAGATGAACAAACAAACAAACATTTAATGCAAGAAACCCAGTAATAGTAGAGCTTGTGGTACAGCTTCTTATTAACTTTGCATGCATTTAGTGAACATTCAACTTCATGGAATATAAACTGATTGGTTGGTATTCAACTAAATTTATCAACTTAAGATCGACTAAAAATACATAAATTAACAAAAACCATTAAAACCAGTCCACATCTGTACTAGCATATTGATGGTTGCCATGTACCACCAGACATATGCTAACTGTTTCTCATCAGACTATCTTTCCAGTTTAATGGTTTAACAAGTCACTAGTAATATTATGTGGGCAACTCCAGCGTCACGGACATTACAAATATGAAAAGTTTCTTGACTTTCCAATACCATAACTTAACTCTTAACGTGCCAGGGATTTTAATCCTCTATGGCATTTGTGTGTATTGTAACTCTCAAAAATGAGAGCTTGGCACTCAAGGAGTTAAAGATGAAACTGTCCACTATATATCTTTTACTTTGATAAAGCAATGGCCAAGTGAAATGTACACTACAACTTTGAGAACATTTTCTTTATTCATTGTTCAGTTATACCAGATAATGTGTGCCGTGTTAAACCACTGTTCTCCCCACAATTAATCTAATAATGTGTTTTCTGGAATTTCTCAACACCAATTTTTTTTTTTTTTTTTTTTTTTTCAAATAAAATTTATTCAAGTTTCTCAAAGCAAGTTAACAAAAATATTATAAGTACAAAATACAAAATAATATATATGTATGTGATGTCAACAACGTAATATACATGATACATATCATAATAAGTTTCAAATCAATTGTACATCTCTCCATTTATCAAGAAATAAAACAAATTTGTCTCGTTTTAAATAAATTATTCGTTCAAGGTCGTAATAATATTGTAACTGTTTCTTAAATAATTCAAATGATAATCTACCATTTTTACACTTTGTAGAGAATATATAATATTTTGCGTATAAAATAACAAAATTCAAGTGGCAGAAATTACCTCCA
This sequence comes from Echinarachnius parma, assembly GCA_037951105.1. NCBI lineage: Eukaryota > Metazoa > Echinodermata > Echinoidea > Clypeasteroida > Echinarachniidae > Echinarachnius > Echinarachnius parma. Next base: position 208,941 of record JBAMJV010006133.1, read on the forward strand.
GAAATTCCAAATATAAATGTATTCATAGTCAATATAATTTGGTCATTTAAAGTGTGTTCTTGAAATTGTAATATAAATTGATGTGTTACAGGGCAATCCCAGAACAAATGTGCGATTGATTCAACACTATTTAAACAAAAATCACATTGATCAGAATCTAATATGCCTACCAATTTCAAATATTTATTTACCCCAAGAATATTATGTAATATTTTAAACTGAAAGTAACGCAATTTTGTTGATAATGCATATTTAAAAGGTATAGCGTACATTTCTTTCCAATCCATTATCGGTTCCAATAAAATTGAGTTCCATTTTTTTTGTGAAATTGGAACTTGAATTATTTTATCAATGCATACTTTATGAATGAATTTACATATTTTAGTTTTCTTTTTCAACGTACTAATTAAATGTTCATGCTGATTCATATTTGAAATGGGAGCATTTTTAATAATGCGTTTCCATTGTAAAGGGATGGCGAATATAACAGAATACAACTCCATAAAATTACAACGAATATGGTATTTTTGTACAAATTCATCATAACTCAAAAATGACCCATCTTTGTTTAATAAATGACACAATTTTATTACGCCATTATTTATCCAATCAAACTTAAAAACAACCTTCCCATTTATTTGAATACATGAATTATTCCAAATTACTTGATTATGAATAAAATGATCATTTGGGTTCTCAGAAAAAGTTAAATCACTCCAGGCTACTAAAATTTCTTTTATAAAGGAGTTATCAATTTCTATCAATTGCTCTTTACTTTTTAAATTACAGGTCCAAAATAAGTCATTACCTAAATTTATCATATAAAATTCAAAAAAACATTTCCAGTTGCCTGTATTTTCTGTATTTAACAATCTCATTACCCATGCGATCCTGAGTCCTATAATAATTGATGGTAAATGTAACATTTTCAAACCCCCTTCATTATAATCTGCTATAATTGTTTTCCGATTTATCTTATCTGGTTTACGATTCCAAATAAAAGAGTATATAATCGATTCAACTTCATGAATAAATACATCAGGGGGCTTCGGTAATACTGATAAAAGAAAAATAAGTTGGGAAATAGCAAACGATTTCACAATGATAATTTTACCCACTGGTGTTAAGTCTCTCATCGACCATATTCCCAAAATTCGTTTTAAAGTTTGTAATTTAGGCACAAAATTTAATTCATATAAATCATTCGAGTTCATTGAAAAACGCACGCCTAACAAATAAAATGGACCTTTAGAATATTTCAACCCTGTAAAGTTAACGTCCGGGGGGTTAGCTTTGTAATAACCAAGAGCTATAATTTCTGAGTTATTACGATTTATATTTAACCCTGAATACCTTTTCAATATTTCAAGTATATATATAATTCTAAACAAAGAGCCAATGTCCTTCACGTAAAATGTTGTATCATCAGCGTACATACTTATTCTTATATTTGTATCATTAATCACAATTCCTTGAATGTTTTTGTCACTCTTAATCCAAATACTCATTATTTCATTACAAATAATAAAAAGCAATGGGCTTAAAGGACAACCTTGGCGAACACCACAAGTAACGTTAAAAAATTCAGAGGCATGACCATTATTTAAAACACAAGAAAATATATCATTATACAAAAGTTTAATCCAGGATATAAAATCATTACCAAAATTAAAATATTTTAATGCCTGAAACATATACGACCACTCTAGCTTATCAAATGCCTTTTCTATATCTGCTAGCACCATATTCCGGGGATATCATAAAAATTTGTATAATCAATCATATCTAAAGCCAAACGAATATTTTCTCCAATATAACGTCCTTTCATAAACCCAGTCTGGTCACAACTTATAATTTCAGATAATACATTTCTTAGTCTGTGTGCTAAGCATTTAGCTAATAATTTATAATCAGTATTTAAAACAGAAATGGGTCTCCAATTTTTCAAAAATAAGGGGTCTTGATTTTTCTTTGGAATTAGATTTATTATGGCTCTTCTTTGATCAAGGGACATTTTACCACAATGAAATGAGTAATTAAAAGTTTTTAATAATAAGACGCCCAAATCTTTAAAAAAGAATTTATAAAATTCACAAGGAAACCCATCAGTACCAGGTGTTTTATTATTTTTCATAGTTTTAAGCGTATTTAAACATTCGTTCAATGTTAACAAACCTTCACACTTTTCTTTGGAGTTTAATGACAATTCAACATTCTGACAGTCTTGAGGTAAAATTTGTTCGAAATTAGCTAGTGAAGGGTTTTTGGAAGTATACAATTTTTCATAATACTCTTTAGCTGTTTTTAAAATATCTTTATTTGACTGTTGAATTTGTCCTTTTTCATCATATATTTTTGTAATTAATTTCAATCTTTGATTTCTCTTTTCTAAATTTAAAAAATAACGTGTATTTTTTTCACCATGTTCAATCCAATTTGATCTGGATCTTATAAAGGCGCCGTCAACTTTCTTTTTATATAAAATATCTAAATCTTCTCTACATAATTTTATTTGGTCTAATAAAAATTCAGTTGGATTTCCAACGTAATCCAGTTCAAGTTTATTCAATTTTTCAACTAAACTTTTTTCTAATATTTTTTTGGTCTTTGAAAGATCAATAGAATGTCGTATTGATATTGATTTCATTTGACATTTTAACACCAATTGACATTTGACACCAATTTTCTATAATAATTAATTTAATCATGTACTAAATGCTAATTTACCAACAATAGGCATGCTTGCATTATGAAATTGAACATATATGTTAATTAACTAACCAGAATTGGGTTCATGAAGAATGCAATATCAATATCAGCATTGAACTGGTTAATACATAGAATGTTCAAATCACCTTTGAGGACAAAGCCAGAGTCATGGATGGTCTTTCTCTGGTGCTTCCATGTTTGGTAGAGTTGCAAGAAAAGACTGGCGTAGAAGTCGTTGATCACCCCAAACACCTGCTTCCTCCTGTTACATTCTCTGTTGGAAGATAATGTGTAGTCATTTGTCTACAGAACACTGATATTACATTAATTTGTTATCCCAAAGGAATGCCACTGGTCCAAAACCTTCTGCTAAATGGGGACCCACTCATTTCAATGTTGCTTGATTTGATTACATTTACACAATTAAACTGTTTTAACATTTATAACTTTAGACAAAAAATGTTGACACAATTAAAACAAATAATTGTATTTAATTAATCAAAACAGAGGAAAGTAATAATTGTAAATATTCATATCATTCCCCCCCAAAAAAAAATAATACTAAAATTGTGTTATGTATGATATGGGATAAAGACATCATTGTGCTCCACATATGTTTATGCTAATATTGTACAAAATCTACTTCCACCAATGATACCCCTCATAAGATCTACTTCCACCAATGATACCCCTCATAAGATCTACTTCCACCAATGATACCCCTTATAAGATCTACTTCCACCAATGATACCCCTCATAAGATTCAAGAAATAAACTACACTAACAGGCATCCTTATTGTACAAATTCAATCATGATGATGATGATGACGATGATTATGATGATAACGATGACGATGATGATGACGATGATGATAATGATGATGATGATAATTATGATGATGATTGATGATGATGATGATGATTGATGATGATGATGATGATGATGATGATGATGATGATGATGATGATGATGATGATGATGATGATGATGATAATGATGATGGTGATGATGATGATGATGATGATGATGATTATGCAATTTACATTCTCTCAAGTTATGATAGCATATTATGTGTGTACAATGTGAGCTTGGATTTTCAACAAAGCATTTTAATAGTTATAATGATTATGTTGTTGTTGATGATGATGATGATGATGATGATGATGATGATGATGATGATGATGATGATGATGATGATGATGATGATGATGATGATGATGATGATGATGATGGATACCTGGATAAGAGCTCTTCTCTCAAGGTCTGCATGGCTATCCTGGTCATATTGATGGACATCACACAGAACGGAAAGTTCTGTCATGACAAAAGAGAAATCAACAAAGTTATTATTGGTGAGGGAATCAAAAGGATAACCAATAAATTGGAACATGATACAGTTTATAAATACGGTGTATAAGTACTAGTATATTACTGATTGCACCAAATGAAGTGTAGTTCACTTTGATCAATCTCATCATGATAACTACTATTTCACAAATAGAATATCATTATTTAATGGAATATCACATTTATTGTGTACAAGAGCCTGGAGGATATGGATTAACATGCATTGACATGACAAACCTAGGAGGTCCTGGGTTAATCATTAGAAAAGCAGAGACAAGTCTAGTCTGTGCTCTGACCTGTGTTTCATGGTGTGACAGTCTGTAGATATCTTTGGCAAGAGAGAGCTTCTGTGAGTCCATAACAAAGTCGAGCAGAGTAAGTAGTCCCAGGAAGCCACAAGCCCTCAGGTCTGTAGCAGGATCAGTTCCTGAAAACATATAAAGAGTACAATTATGTAATGATAATTGTCACTTTTGATGTACCACTTTATCACACAGGCATTCCAGTGAATGAATTCCTGCTAAGTACCCAATCACTACACCTAGGTTGAGAGCAGCAAATGTGGATGAAGTGCCTTGCTGAATGTCACACGTGCCATAGTTTGCAAGTAAGTCCACAACCTTTGTATCAAAAGATGAAGGTGAGAGTCAATAGTGAGAGTGCTCTTTAGCAAGAGATATGTACACCACAGTCCAGGGCCCCGTTGCAGAAAGAGATACAATCGATTGTAAGTTACGATCAATTGTAAGTCAGCAAATTTGCGTGTTTCAACCAATCAGATGTGCACATTCAGAACACATGATCTGACTTACAATTAATTGTAACTTACAATCGATTGTATCTCTTTGTGCAACAGGGCCCAGGAGGGGGACCTGACATAGAAAGCCACAAGCTCTCTGATTAGAGTTACTGTAGATGGAACACCACCTGAGAAATAAAAATCATTCAGAAAAGTCTACCAGTAAAAAGATCTTGGTAAATATATTACCATAGCGCTTAAAATAGTCTACAACTAACTTTTGGTAGTGCTTTTTGCCCACCATGAACAGATGTCTTCAGTTTGTTAACATTGTGTGAGTCAGAGTAATACATGCCATACATTGTAGATCATCAAGAGTAAGTTATTTATGATCCAGAGTCACATGTTTGAAACTAATAGATGCCCTAACATTTATTGTCAATCACCATAACATGCCAACTACATTGCCGCTCTCTGCCCAAGACTACCACTGGTATATCTACATAGCTTAGAAGCTCATCTGTTGCCAGTGTGAGCCTAACTAATACATGATGTTTAACGCTACCACTGCTATACCCAGCTGTACCTAATTACATTGAAAGCCGATCTGTTCCCAGTGTGAGCGTTACTTATACATGATGTTTGATCTCCACTGCTATACCCAACTGTACCTATTTACCTTGAAAGCCGATCTGTTCCCAGTGTGAGCCGAACCGAGGACAGTCAATGGCACTCCCTGTCAGCTGTCTGTAGATGGTCTGTAACACACGTTTGTGGATCGCCTCATTGTCATCAAATGGACCTACAATATATCAACATAATATCAAGTAATATGAAGCTTTAGACTTGACCCCAATCTGGTCGGTAGGGACATTGGATTTGTATGCGACAACATCATTATAACGGCTCGCTTTACACCAAGGTTTCATGACTTAATACTTTCAAGCCTTGTGCAAGTTTCTACAGCAAATTTATTATAATTATCGTACCAATAAATAACAACCTCTTCTTCTGGTGATTCTGATCAAGAGCAGGTCCTTATACACCATCACACCTCTCTTCTCATTGCTGATCAAGAGCAGGTCCTTATACACCATCACACCGCTCTTCTCATTGCTGATCAAGAGCAGGTCCTTATACACCATCACACCTCTCTTCTCATTGCTGATCAAGAGCAGGTCCTTATACACCATCACATCTCTCTTCTCATTGCTGATCAAGAGCAGGTCCTTATACACCATCACACCTCTCTTCTCATTGCTGATCAAGAGCAGGTCCTTATACACCATCACACCTCTCTTCTCATTGCTGATCAAGAGCAGGTCCTTATACACCATCACACCTCTCTTCTCATTGCTGATCAAGAGCAGGTCCTTATACACCATCACATCTCTCTTCTCATTCTGATCAAGAGCAGGTCCTTATACACCATCACACCTCTCTTCTCATTCTGATCAAGAGCAGGTCCTTATACACCATCACACCTCTCTTCTCATTGCTGATCAAGAGCAGGTCCTTATACACCATCACATCTCTCTTCTCATTGCTGATCAAGAGCAGGTCCTTATACACCATCACATCTCTCTTCTCATTCTGATCAAGAGCAGGTCCTTATACACCATCACACCTCTCTTCTCATTGCTGATCAAGAGCAGGTCCTTATACACCATCACACCTCTCTTCTCATTGCTGATCAAGAGCAGGTCCTTATACACCATCACACCTCTCTTCTCATTGCTGATCAAGAGCAGGTCCTTATACACCATCACACCTCTCTTCTCATTGCTGATCAAGAGCAGGTCCTTATACACCATCACACCTCTCTTCTCATTGCTGATCAAGAGCAGGTCCTTATACACCATCACACTCTCTTCTCATTGCTGATCAAGAGCAGGTCCTTATACACCATCACACCTCTCTTCTCATTGCTGATCAAGAGCAGGTCCTTATACACCATCACACCTCTCTTCTCATTGCTGATCAAGAGCAGGTCCTTATACACCATCACACCTCTCTTCTCATTCTGATCAAGAGCAGGTCCTTATACACCATCACACCTCTCTTCTCATTGCTGATCAAGAGCAGGTCCTTATACACCATAACACCTCTCTTCTCATTGCTGATCAAGAGCAGGTCCTTATACACCATCACATCTCTCTTCTCATTCTGATCAAGAGCAGGTCCTTATACACCATCACACCTCTCTTCTCATTGCTGATCAAGAGCAGGTCCTTATACACCATCACACCTCTCTTCTCATTCTGATCAAGAGCATGTCCTTATACACCATCACACCTCTCTTCTCATTGCTGATCAAGAGCAGGTCCTTATACACCATCACATCTCTCTTCTCATTCTGATCAAGAGCAGGTCCTTATACACCATCACACCTCTCTTCTCATTCTGATCAAGAGCAGGTCCTTATACACCATCACACCTCTCTTCTCATTGCTGATCAAGAGCAGGTCCTTATACACCATCACACCTCTCTTCTCATTGCTGATCAAGAGCAGGTCCTTATACACCATCACACCTCTCTTCTCATTCTGATCAAGAGCAGGTCCTTATACACCATCACACCTCTCTTCTCATTGCTGATCAAGAGCAGGTCCTTATACACCATCACACCGCTCTTCTCATTGCTGATCAAGAGCAGGTCCTTATACACCATCACACCTCTCTTCTCATTGCTCTTCCTTCAAAGTCTCCATACTGGCTATTCTTAATAGAGTCAAACATTCTCTCTTATACTTCCAGCAAAATGAACACATTTTTTTCATATACTGTAATATGGAAGTTAAAGGGATAGTTGAGTATTGGTCAAACTTAACTTTAGTAACCAAAACCTGCACCATTACGGTACAAACTAATAGTTATAACTCCACCATGCTCGAAAAGTATACACGATTACAAACGACAAGGTAAAACCCCTGTTATCATTCAAAAAGAGCCGTTACAACTCAAGAGTCAAATTATAACTCTAGAGAACGCTAGCGCGAAGCGCTAGCGTTCTAGGTCCTCCTGATATGGGACTGAAAATGAATATTGTTTGTGCACGCTAATTTTGCTTAACTCCACCATGCTCGAAAAGTATACACGATTACAAACGACAAGGTAAAACCCCTGTTATCATTCAAAAAGAGCCGTTACAACTCAAGAGTCAAATTATAACTCTAGAGAACGCTAGCGCGAAGCGCTAGCGTTCTAGGTCCTCCTGATATGGGACTGAAAATGAATATTGTTTGTGCACGCTAATTTTGCTTAAAATTATACATATGATATGGTACTTACCACCGATTCATTCTCCAATATGTGATTAAAATATGTGTTAAAATTATGATTTTTTCCCCCATTCCGCTAAAAATCAGTGATTTATGCGCCTCCTCGACTTCTCTTCGTGTGTTAGACTCCGAACAGATTTTGATGGCCGCCGATGCGAACGGCGCTATATCAGTCGCGCTAACACACGGAGAGAAGTCGAGGAGGCGCATAAATCACTGATTTTTAGCGGAATGGAGGGAAAAATCAGAATTTTAATCCACCCGAAAGTTGGATCACATATTGGAAAGTGAATCGGTGGTAAGTACCGTATCATATGTATAGTTTTAAGCACAATTAGCGTGCACAAACAATATTAATTTTCAGTCACGTATTAGGAGGACCTAGAACGCTAGCGCTTTGCGCTAGCGTTCTCTTGAGTTAGTGTCAAAAGTGATAGCTGGACGTCAATCACTTTTATATAATATTTTGAAAGCAAATTTCACAACAATTAGAGCATTTGAATGGGAATTATTATTATTTCCCATGTTTTTTTCGATGATCTTTCATATGGAATTGAAATCAACCAAATCCGTTACAATTAATTTTGGGGGGGCACTTCGGAAAATACCAATACTCAAGCCTCCCTTTAAAATATGACATATTTCATGTTAACCTGCAACATTATGTTGACATCCCCCAACCCCAGCTACAGAATAGCCCATCTAACCCCCCAGTTATAATCCCAAGAAATACAGTCAAGCACTTAACCCTAAAAAGACTGGGCTATTTTGAACCTTAAAAAAACTGGGGGGGGGGGGGGGGGGGGCTAAAAGGGCCCCCCCTAAGATCTCAGCAACCGAAACTCCAATCGACTCCAAATTTGGCATTGTGATAGATGTCCATAAGGTCTACAATATTGTGTAGTTAAAAAAAAAAATTAATTAGAATATGCTAATTAGAGCTAATTAATTATGCAAAATTGTATTTTTTTGTAGTTTTTGTAGTTTTCTCGACAATCGAAACTCCAATCGACTCCAAATTTGGCATGGTGATAGATGTCCATGAGCCATACAATATTGCATAGTTAAATGTTTTGTTTCAATTATAATATGCTAATTAGAGCTTATTAATTATGCAAAAATTGCATTTTTTTTCGTATTTTTTGCATTTTAAAAATATTTGTTATATATTTTTTCGATGGAATAAAATATGAACCATTATTCAACCATTTGTAGCCCAAAATTAAATAATTGTAGCGATCAGAATGAAAAATAATGAAGATTTTGTCTATTCTAGGAAAAAGTCAATTCCCATAGGATTTGTACACAAATCGCAAAATTTAGCGATTTTCGGGCCGACGCTCACTTACAAAAGGTCACGTAACTTTAGAATGGTACACCCGGTTGTCGCAAATCTGGTATCAAAAGTTGTGCAAGACTCTAAGGAAAAAAGTTGTGAAGTGGCATCGTAAAATATTTAAGCGTTGCGAAGTAATCGCGAAAATAGAGGAGGGGGGGGGGCTAAATCAGCCCCCCCCCCCAGTCTTTTTAGGGTTAAAAACAAGCCCATGTCATATATTTACAGCTTCTGCATCCTTATCATCATCTTCTACAGTTTTTAACGAACCTCAATTTTGTACATTGTTACTGCAGTCAAGTTGGATCTCCTGTGATATATGCATGTAGTTTAATGGCACTGACATATTGTTCAACTTGAATTGTTAGTTAGGTAGTGGTTCTTCTTGCTACTCACACTGGGCGATGGCAAAGACAAGGTTGCGTTCATCCTGGAGGTTTCTGCCCATTTTGGGCGGACCAATGATGAGATGTCTGATAGCAGCAAAGCCAGTCCTGTGAATACACGGCTTGATCTTGCCCTGTCACAGGTCAAAGGTCAAAAGTTCATGACATATTTCTCTCACATAAACATTAATGAAGCTATAAGGGATTGACATGACATGGGACTTACAGGAAAGCCCTACTACAATGTATACTGCACAGGCTTTTAATGAGCATGCAAATCCCTGAAATACCAAATTGGCTTTGGGCCACCAAAATGTTTCTTGCCTATATGGGCAACAAATATAACAGATTTTGTACTGTTTTTTTGTTTGTTTGTGGACATCAGATGCAAGTTTCAGGTGACTAACATTTGAGACATCTTGATTTGACTTGCCTTCAGGACATGACTACATGAACAGTTAATTTCTAGCATTACAGTAGCTCACCATATACTGCTCCATATTCTTTGTCTGGAAGAAGCCAAGAGCCTCATTGAAAGACACCATCGGAGCAGTCCTCACCACGCTGTGTTTGCCTGAGCCAAATGTAAACAAGGACATTAGCATTATACGCTATTCAAGAATGTCATCCAGACAGCAACGGCCACAAAAACATATTATTGTACAGCAATGTTTGTGTGAACAGTGGAACATTAAATCACCAGGTTCTCAATTCACACACAGTTAAAGGTATGGGATAGTGCTAAAAATAGAAAACTGTCATGAAAGCTGAAATAAAATTATAACTTTGGAATTATGTTTTCTGCAAACAAATATAATTACAAGAAAATTACAAGAAACTTGAGATCATTTACCCCTCCTCCAATAAAAACATGATTCTTTGACAGAAAATAAAAACATTGGAAAGATAAACCCTTTTCAATCAATCTAAATTCCTGATGATAAGGCAAAATGCACAAATGATTACTACGATTTGAAATTCCAAGTTTAATATTAAAGCAACTAAATCTAAAAAGTGAAAGAAACACAGAAAAACATTCAAACATTTTTAAAAGTGCAACAAGGCAGAAGATACAACGGCACAACGGTAGATTCCTAAAACAGTCAACTGAAATTCTGATTTATTTTCTCTTTTAAATACATGTGCAATCTCATTTAGATGAAAAAGTTTTAAAAGCAAATGCAGAAGAAAGAACACTTCACAACACACTAACAACATAATAGCAATTACACACAATTATGAGAAGTTGAAATAAAGGTCAACAACAAGATTTAGAATAATAATAATAATAAATAACATTTATAAAGCGCTTAATACATATGTTTCTAAGCGCTGTAGAAGAGATTAAATCTGAACATATGAACAACTCTGGCAATAGACCGCAATCTCCAATATGCCATCAGTGAAGAGTTATTACTTGTGCAACAAACAAAACGATAAAACAATTAAATACAAAACAAAACAAAAGCAACTAATAACAATTTCAATTTCCATACCTGGTGATACAGCCCCTACGAAGGCATTGAAAAACAACAAATAAATGGTACAAAAATCATAATAAAATTATCACATACATGAACATTTAGAAAACGTAGTTCCTTTCATAAAAAATATAAATTAAATCACAAACAGAAATGTTTATATATGATTCAGTGTTTGATTGTACAATGCCCATGCATATTTCCCAGACAAGGGAAAATGCATTAAAATATAGTCTCTGAGACAAACATATATATAATTAACTTCTTGTTTTGTACCATTCTGCATCATAAACAGATTATGTAAAGGTGGGAGATGCAAACAAATGAGCAGGTTAACCCATTGAATGCAAACTTTAATTGTAAGCATCCACTTGACCCACATCTTAAGACTTAAAGGGGACCACCACTCAAAGAACAACACAATCTTATATACTTTGGTATCAACGTTTGAAATTAAATACATGTACAACACTTTGCAAAGGGTTGTGTAATTCATAAACAATACAATTAATTACCACCACATACGGAACCATCAGGGCCTCAAGGTTCCGTATGCGCCAACCATGTATACATGCATACGTTTGGAGACAATAGAACCATAAAGACACGTACGTCCTGTACAATAGCTGTAGTCTCTGTATGCAGACCCATGAACACATACGCTAGTATGTTGATGAATTTTCAAATGATTTGATTTAAATTAAAATAGCCAATTTTTCTGAACTTGCAGGTGGAATGGACTACCAAAACTATTACTTTTTATTTATGAGAATATTATTTTTGGGTGGTGGTGGTTCTCTTTAACTTTAAGACAATGTTTTCTAGCTTGATCACCCATGCATCTCCTGTACAATGAACTCTAATCATGATATGAGTATTGTGACTAGTAGAGGATACCATGGCAGTCAACTGGTTAACCCATTGCATCCAGGAACCCGTTGTACCATATATCAACCCTCATCTTACAATGGCAATCCCAATGGAACCTGTTGTACCATATATCAACCCTCATCTTACAATGGCAATCCCAATGGAACCCGTTGTACCATGTATCAACCCTCATCTTACAATGGCAATCCCAATGGAACCCGTTGTACCATGTATCAACCCTCATCTTACAATGGCAATCCCAATGGAACCCGTTGTACCATGTATCAACCCTCATCTTACAATGGCAATCCCAATGGAACCCGTTGTACCATGTATCAACCCTCATCTTACAATGGCAATCCCAATGGAACCCGTTGTACCATGTATCAACCCTCATCTTACAATGGCAATCCCAATGGAACCCGTTGTACCATGTATCAACCCTCATCTTACAATGGCAATCCCAATGGAACCCGTTGTACCATATATCAACCCTCATCTTACAATGGCAATCCCAATGGAACCTGTTGTACCATGTATCAACGCTCATCTTACAATGGCAATCCCAATGGAACCTGTTGTACCATGTATCAACCCTCATCTTACAATGGCAATCCCAATGGAACCTGTTGTACCATGTATCAACCCTCATCTTACAATGGCAATCCCAATATCTAGGAGGAAACAGGTTAAGTGTATAGACCAGTTCAGTTTTCTTAATAATCTACCATATTCAAATTGAATATTCAACCTGAAATATTTCATATTAAGATGGAAACAGGTTTATTGAACAAACCAATTTGGTTTCCTAACAATCTAAAATATTCAAATTGACACATAGTGAACCTGCCAGTGAATGAAATGATTTATTGTTAGACTGACCTGGCTGAATGGTCTCCACTGCATCCCACTCTGCCTGGGCCCTCAGCAGCTGCTCTGATGGCTCAGGAGCAGAGGTACGGCTCAACTCAGCCTGGGGGAGGGAGTAGGTACATATATCAATGGTTAAAGTGAGGCCTGTAAAGTGTCACTCCACGAAAATTACTTGGAGCTTCCTCATTTCTCTTCTACCGTGTTGTTTAGCTTATGGTAAGAGAAGAATAAAATAGGGTTAGATTTGTTCAAATGCCCCTTTAGTATGACGATATCTATCATTCAGCTCAAGAGCGTTAACAAACGGTCATAAACCTCATAAACGTCCGTTTTCACTTTTTTAACCAGGAAAGCAGTGTTCTTTTTCAATGAAACTTTCACACATCATTCGGACATATCTTACAATGATTTTGGTACAGGATTGAAGTCTCAAATGTCATTTTGGGCAATATCTGACACTTCACAGGCCTCACTTTAACATACCTAAGTCAATTTATCATTCAGATGTCAACAAGTACAAATATAGAACTGCATACAAAGTAAAATTGAAACATCTAGACAATATGTTGATGACATTTGGATGACAAATTTCATAACTACAGAATTGTAAAATTAATTAGGAATCAATGTTTATTGTATTAAAATTATATAAGTGTGACAACATTTACAAAGACAGGACTAGAAATTAGTACTTGCTAGCCTTGGACCACCAAGATTGTATTTATGCCAAATTTTCTTTGCCTAAATTGGCAACCCCCCAAAATAATTTCAAACTTTTTCTGTACTTTAGCGTGACCAGATCTGAGGCTACTTCAATTTGAGAAGCCTTACTTGGTGACAAAGAAATATAAGTATATTTCTAGCATTGGCAATAGTAATCAAAACGTATTTTCTTGAGTACCTTTAGAATATTTTCTGAAGGCTTGTTGTCTCCCTGCCTTTCTGTTTCATCCCGATTGATGCCATTCACACTCGGCGGAGGGGGACCAGGGGGTTCAGTGGTTGCTCCATTCAGGCTCAGCGGAGGGGGACCAGGGGGTTCAGTGGTTGCTCCATTCAGGCTCAGCGGAGGGGGACCAGGAGGTTCAGTGGTTGCTCCATTCAGGCTCAGCGGAGGGGGACCAGGGGGTTCAGTGGTTGCTCCATTCAGGCTCAGCGGAGGGGGACCAGGGGGTTCAGTGGTTGCTCCATTCAGGCTCAGCGGAGAGGGACCAGGGGGTTCAGTGGTTGCTCCATTCAGGCTCAGCGGAGAGGGACCAGGGGGTTCAGTGGTTGCTCCATTCAGGCTCAGCGGAGAGGGACCAGGGGGTTCAGTGGTTGCTCCATTCAGGCTCAGCTGAGGGGGACCAGGGGGTTCAGTGGTTGCTCCATTCAGGCTCAGCGGAGGGGGACCAGGGGGTTCAGTGTTTGCTCCGTTGCCAGCCACATCATCAGTTCCTTGACCTTCCAGTGACTTGGCAGAGGTGAGTGAACTTTCATTGGATAGGGTCAATGAACTTTCACGGACAGTAGGTACTGTGGCAACATCATCCATTTCTTGCGAATCCTAAACAAAAAAGACCAACAAAAAGTAAAGCACAACAATTTGGAAAACCATACTAGTTTAATGCACTTTTGTTATCAAACAGTATTTTTCATCAGTAAAACTAGTAACATGAACTATTAACTTGGCATATTTTGGTTACATAATTTGTTTTCTAAGGATGGAGAAAGTTTACATTGGCACGTACCTCATTTGCCTCTGTTTGTTTGATTTCCGCTTGTTGGGTTTCAGTCCTCACTGGTTCCTTAACTTCCTCTGTGTCTGTCTGCTGTGGTTCAGTCGCTGGTTCTTGTTGTGATTCCACTGTCAATGTTGGTAGCCTTGATTCACTTGTTGTCTGTTGTGGCTTCTCAGGTAAAGTTGATGAATACTGGAACACATCGACCTGCAAACAAACCAGGTTTAGGCACATTATAAATCATTTGATCATACTAGTGATTAGTGACATTATTACTGCATTGGAATACAACAAATTAATTATTTTGTGAACATGTGCAATGTGGAGGTTTCAGCTGCCAAGTCCACCTTATGTATTTAATCTCAGACATCACATGTTGACTGTATGATATCACACTTAAAGGGGACCACCGGGCATTATAAAACCAATGCTTAGTTGTTTTGGTACTATAATTGAATATCAATCATACTCTCATGGGGTCTGATATGTTTCTGTAATTTGAGAACAATGCAATTAACTACTACGACCTACGGAACCACAGCTATTTAGTGGTTCGCGCGCGTGACTTGTTTGCATGACCGCTCAATCAATACGCATACGTTATATGGTAGTATGTGCGATTTATCGCATGGCCCATGCGATAGTAGTATCGTTTCGGGCATGCATGCAATACGCCCGAGCGAGCACTCGCACTTTGATGTACACATAATGCCCAGGCGCTAAATATAGCCACCGCACATTGAAGTCGTTAGTGGTATACTTCAATGCCACCGCACCATGCATTTAGGTTACTCTGCATGCATGCAATGTATAATACAGTGCTTGTATAGCGCTACGTATCGCGATAGATGTTGTTTCTGAACGCCAAGTTGATATTTTATTCACTGCACACAAGAGATTTTTGAGATTTTCTCTGCTTGCTGCGATATTGCAGTTGCGGTCGATAAGAGGATCGTTAAGTGATATCGTTATCGGAACTGCGCTGACATAATTATTGACAGGTGAAATTAAAAATGATTCCCTGGCGATGTAGAAATACTTTCAGGATCACAGACTTGTTTTGTATGTTCATTTGGGATATGTCTTTGATCTAAGAGAGCTAAATCTCTGTCTGGTCCCTTTAACATTATCCTTTAATGTACTACACTTTTGTTTTTCTTGTGATAGACTCGTAGCCATTTTAGTATTTGTATACAGGAATATCTATACCCCTCACAAAAAGTTCCGCAATTTAAGTTTGAGTGTTGATATCTATTTTGTTATGAAATGATCCTGCCTGAATTTGATATAATTGTCAAGCCTGTTTATTCCCCTTTACATCGATGCCTCATTTGTAATGAGTATGAAATTATGGAATATGCTGTAGACCTGAATATTGAGGTGTGTCAAAAGCAAAATGTCGCAAAATACAACATTATTGTCAATGTGAATTCTTCACTTGTTTGGAGATTTACGTGTTATTTGAATGGTCACACAATGCATTTTGCAACATTTCAATCTTGACTTAGCCCCATATAAAGGTGTAATGCACATTCCATAATTACATAACCATTACAAATGGGGCATCAATGTAAATGGGAATAAACAGGCTTTTCAATGATACTAAATTTATGTAAGATAATATAGGGACAAGAGAGATATGGACACTCAAACTTGAATTGCGGAACTTTTTTGTGAGGGGTGTGATTTTTTGTTTGATATTTGTGATGTTACATCGTTTGGCTCGTTTGTACATTTATAATCAAACTAGATCTTTCAAATTTTAGTTGCAATAAATGCAATATGAACATAAGTTAATATTAAAGTTCAGCATGAAAATATAAGTTCCTGGTAACAATGCTATAATTACAGGCTACATTCCATTTCGATGTTCAATGAAATGGTTAGATGAGTTATTAGACACTGACTTATCCACAGAGGAAAGTGCATTCATAAGGAGAAGTTCCCCCCCCCCCTCCCCCCATCGGGGTTCGAAAACACTTAGGCTCAAGTCTTTGGAGATTATACAAAATTAAAATCATCTTCAATGTTTTCATTTGGTTTCATGCACAAAGTGCTAAGGAGGGTCATTAGAATGCAATATCGGTACCTTCTCGTATTGTTCAAATGAGACTTTGTAGTTGACTGCAGTACAGTTCTCATAGTCTCCATTGGCGCCGGGGAAATCATCAGTGATAATATCATTGAAGTCATCATCATCATCCATATCGTTGGGAACCTGCTGGTGATCCTTAGAGTTAGACATCACTTCTGCCTCGTTCACATTCATCTCAACACTATTGAGAAGAGAAAAAACACATGGTACATTTAGTTATTTATTTCAGAGGGGTGTAAGTAATTAGTTTAGAGCAGTTTAGGGCTGCCAGATTAAAAACAATTTTCTTTCTAAGAATGGTCCATGCTTCTTTTTTCAAGAAGTTAAAAAAATTCAAATTACTTGGACATGAAATGTCTGTAAATACCATAAAGGCTAAAGAACCCGGCCGGGGGTGGAACCCAGCCAGCAAAATGTAGACATTGGGCCGTATGCATAAAACGTAGCAATTGCTTATAAGCAATTGCTTCAAGCACAAGCAAGAGCTTGTCAAGCAAAAGATCAAGTTCAAGCAATTGCTTAATTTTGTATGCATAAGCTTTTGCTTGTGCTGAAACCTTTTGCTTACACTGCTTAAGCAATTGCTTGGTTGTGCGAACATCGCACTGCATGACAACAAAGGGGATTCGTAGTGTATGCAAACGTCGTGTAGTCCCTTGCATAGCAGCTTTCCCTGGTCGTGCCCGACCTGGCAACAGTATTTTTCTTACGCAAATATTTTCAAATCATAAACAAAATTGCCTACATGGATATAAATGTCTAAAATAACAGCCATTTGATTAAATATGTAATCACAACATAACCTCTGGAACCAGGAGTTCTAAATCATCCTGAAACGGTATGAAAACTTGATTCTAAAACACGAATGTCCTTAGTAAGCAAGAGATCAAGCTGGTCTGGAGGTGCTTGAAAAAACGCAAGCAATTGCTTATCAAGACAAGTAAAAGGTTCGTGTTATGCATACGGTTTTAAGCAATTGCTTGTTTGGTTAGCAATTGCTTACGAGCATTAAGCAATTGCTTGTGCTTGTAAGCAAAAGCTTTTGCTTGCAAGCAATTGCTTGTTTGTGTGCATACCGATTCAAGCAAAAGGCTAGCACAAGCAATTGCTTGTTTTTATGCATACGGCCCAATGACTTTGAAATTATATTTGCCGAAAAGGCACTGTACATGTGCACCGAAACTCATATCGAACGATTCAACGAACGTGCTTCTGGCTGCTCTGTCTTCTTCTTTGTTATCCAGAAATTCACTTTTAAATCCTGCCGTTTTTCTAATGATTAAATTGGAGAGTTCAATTTCTGATAGTTAGATCCATAATATGTTGTTCATTCCAATAAAAACTTTCCCGTTCGGACCGCAATTTCGCAGTGCCTTCGCAAAGTTTGCTCGACCAGAAATGTTCGCACAGCGGCGAATCGCGAATGATTCCGCCTTTTATTTACAAACTACAAAGGTTCATCGATTCACGCTGCATACGAACCCGGCATGATAATAATAATAGACATTTATAAAGCGCAAATTGCAAAGAGCCTCTAAGCGCTTAAATAATTATTTAATTATTATTACCCATGGTCAACAGGTACATTTCAAACCCACACAATGATATTGCATACTTTCTCAACTCCCCAGGGAGCATGACTGGTCTGACTGGCCGGGTTTTGTAGCCTCTATGCTATATCCAAACAAACAGGAGAAATGGCCATGATATAGGGAGGTAACAGGGCAGGACATGCAGGAAAGTAAAGTGGTAAATGTTTGTCCCAATTTCTCTGCCTGGTTCCTGGAAAACTGAGGCGGTTGATTTCTAGCAAAGTAAACCCTTGGTAGTTAAGTGTAATTCACACCTAGCAGAGTATAACCCAACCAGGCACCGTGGCGTGGTGACACCGCACTAGCCAACGCCGATTTTTGGTGATCCAAAAAAGGTAGGAAAACCTCCTTTTCTTCACTTTTATATTATTTTAAGATATAGGAACATGACACGTAATATATTCGGAAATATCGGCACTTTTTTAGAGACAGTTGTGTGATAATCAGAGTCCGAAATGGCCGATATACATTGTATGTAATAACAGTGCAAGTGCGAGTGTGCGGTAGCGCACTTGCACTGTTACTACATACATTGTATATCGGTCATTTTTTACTCTGGATTATCACACAGCTGTGGCTAAAAAAGTGCTGATATTTCCGAATTTTTTGCCCATCCGAACTAAATCGACCCTGAATTATGAAGATAATGATCTATTATTATGATTCGTGTAAAAGTTTAGGTAAGAAATCAATTCTGGTACGATTTTTGTCATGTTTTCTGTCCGGAAAAAATAATCTCCTGCAAATGTATAGCTTTGCACTATAGCGTTAGGTATGACATGTTCAATGATAATGTGACAAAATGTCCAAAAATGAATGAAAATATGTCTTCCTAACGTTTTCTTTGGCTAAGTTTTACCCTTAATTAAACTTTACTCTTTGTTTAGCAAGTGTAATCGTGAGCGTAATACTATAATACTAATAATATAACACTCAATTGTATGACGCACCTCATGACCCCCAGGAATGGTGCGTCATTGGTCCTACATGTATGTGACTGAGTTGGATTAGCAGGCTAGCAGGGTGTTGTATTACCCAACGTGTCGTATTACCGGACATGTAAATTACATAGGAAAAATGTCTTACTCTTAAATTTGAAAATTGGATTTGACAGTCTGCATTAACGGAGGATAATAAATGGACGTTCAGCAAGTTCAGTTTCCATCATTTCACGAAGAAAATAAAAAAGCGTCCAGAGGCGTTTTGCTGCGCAACTGTGGCAGCGCGGCGCGCATGTCATGTCCAATATGACATTCCCATGCAAAACAAGGATAATCGATCACATTCCATATTACAACGCAAAATTTGGTGTCGGGAATTGAAGATGCTTCTTTTTTGGAAGGGTTAACAAGAAAGTCGATTTTGAGATTTTACATTACAACAATTTGAACAAGTCAACCATCACCATGTCAACAGCAGCTGCTCGTAGACGTAGACTAGTCGTATTTTTTTTTTATAGTTTTCATACTTTTCACTTAGTTTATTTGATGCCTCTAATAATGTTTGTTTTTTGCGGTGAAACTATTGGTATCCGGTAATAGGGCACAGTCTTAAACATTGTCGATGTTTAATTCTAAACAAGCTGAATATACAAACATAATTATGTCGCTCTGTCTCGATGTAGCTCTTCAGGTCCGTATCTGAATTCGGTCACGGTGTATGCATACCCGAATTCTGACACGGTGACTTTGGGTCTTTGGAATCGGAGTTTAGTGAATTATCACCCAAAACTAGTTCAATTATCCATTTGAATAATAAGAAGGCACCCATATGAATATTATTAATGTAACGAATGGGGTGAAATCACAGCCCAAACAAGATTTTAAAAGATGTCCAGTCTCTACAGTCTACTTACAGTCTGCACTGTCTGTTATTATTGTTGATAAAAAAATGTCTTACCTGGAAGTCGCCATTTTCTTGTCCAATACAGCCTCTCTCATTGCTTCGAATTCAATGAAGAATAAATAAATGTAAATTGTGTTTTTAATTTTAAGCATGGATTGTCAATTATTTTCAAATTGTATTTCATTAATTTAAAATAATCGAAAGTATGATTTTCAATGTAGACATCTAAGAACGTCATTTTAAAACATTAACTAGAATAACATTTATGCACGAAATCAAGATGGCGACTTACAGGGTTCCTCAGTGTCTTCGAAATGTTTTGAGAGTTTCTCCAATAAGATGCCACCTAAACTCACTTTCACCACTCGCCATGAAAGGTAATTGTGTTTCTATTTGTTCCCTATTTAATTTAACAATTTTGAACAAAAGTACTTTCAATATTCGACTCCAGAAAACACAATTTAAACTAAATTATTAAATAATTGTCACTGGCACTGCACTGTGCACTGCCAGTGCCACTGGCACTGGCACTGCACTGTGCACTGCCAGTGCCACTGGCACTGCCACTGACCTGAGCTGAGTGACTGACTGGCCGGTCCGGTGTGGCAGGGCAAATTAAAACAAGGGATATCTGTCAAAATCACTCTGTAAACGTGTGTTTTGTGTGTGTGTCACGTGTAAAAGCAATGTTTTGTGGCATATCAGTTCAATTTTTATTTATTCATTTTATTGAATTAATTAACACACAAAAACGTTAATTATGTTGTATGACTATGCCTATGTCTGACTAGTCTAAGTGACGTCAAACGCGTCAGTGTGACGTCATGAATGAGTACTATTAGTATATTACTGTTCGTTTGATGTCCGTATGCATGTGTGTTTGTCTGTATATGGGCAGGTCCAAGCTATTTGACTTGTGACGTACAGCTTTTAATTGATTATGGAAGAAGCTATGATTTGGAATCTTTTTGGTGCTTTGGGAAGCTACTTGCAGTCCCTACCTAAAATGCAAAAAAAAAATTAAAAATCGCTCATTAATATTTAATTATGCTAATTAATATGCAGCGTGACGTACGGGACCAGAGAAATATTGACTTTTTTGGAAAATTATGTATCATGAAAATGCTCTGAATCTACAGGGCTAATAGTTACTAACTTATTTGTAATATATGCATTCAGTAAACATTCAAGTACACACTACAAACAAATTAATTAATTCACAACTTTTTTTCCCACGATAATTAATGAAAGATAATAGGTATGCGCGTGACGTACGGGACATGTGACGTACAGGACATTTTTTCCTCATTAAAACTATGTCATTTTTCTATTCTAATTTCATAATCTTTCATTTTATTTTGCAATATATTTGTTCTTGTTGTATAAATCTAATATTCTGATGAAATAAAAAAAAAAAATACTTCTATTTCTACAAAAAATTACGATAAGACTTTAAAAAAATGTTAATTAATTAAGCCAATTAATTCCTAATTAATAATTAACAAAAAATATTTTATCTGGCATCAATATGTGTAGGTTACATTCTTCTGATGTAAATTACTTTTAAATTTGCCAAAAAAGAGATAAATATGAGTAAATTAAACGGAATCATCGAAAATGGGGCAACTTACATGAAATCCCATATATGGGACTGTTCAGAAGAATAAGTGATAATTTATTTTGTGCCTTTTTAGCAATTTCTTACAGTTTTTGAACCTGTTTGGAAGGTCTTGGTGTACTTAACCAGTGTACTACTGTCTCTCCTTCATTCACATGCAATTTCCCTACTTAAATTGATTGTCTAGTATTGAAGATAATTAATTAAAGGTAATTTTAAGATATTTCAAATTTCCCCCTCAAGACATATTTTCATGAAAATATAACTATATCACGAAGTACGAAATGGAAAACATGAATTCTTTTTAGAGATGGCTCCTGAAGGTAAGACCTATCTATTCTGAACTTCTGGAGAGCATCTAAGCATGTATTCTTCTGATGATCAGCGGTTAAAACACAAACAAATAATTTTTACCTGCCTTGCCATTGCTTTAACACTGAAAATGTCCCGTACGTCACACTTTTGTCCCGTACGTCACATTTGTTAATTAGCTAATAAAATTAAAACGAAACATGTTTTTTTGATCAAACTTGGCTAGCAGGTCAGGAGTATGATAAATTAGAACTTCACAAAATATGAAAGAAAAAAATCAACTGTTTCATACTGAAATATTTAAAAATGTGCTAATTTTTGTGACGTACGGGACAGAGCATTTTGGACACGCCCTAATTAGCATAATCAATTAATTTTGAAACTTCAAAATTTGGTCAACTATTGCTAGTAATTAGTTTTACTAGTCTCCATATATGAAAGTAATGCTTCATTGATTAAATAAATATTAGAAATAAAAATGTAATGTCCCGTACGTCACACTAATATTTGAAATATGCAAATAAGATGACCCCTACTCGTTAAATATGCAGATTATGCAAATTTCCACACTAAAAATCTGAGCTTCAGACTATTGGCTTTTAAATTATACCAAACTTGATATGCTAAAATGAAGATGAATTTTCACCATCAAGGGGGACATTAGCTTGGACCTGCCCATATATGTTTGAGTGTTTATATGTGTCTCCGTCTGTATGAATTGAAGGCTCGAAAATGGTCAAAAATAGGATTTTAAAATTGTCCGAATGACGTCACTGCCAATTATCCCTGGGTGGACACTTATCCCTGTCACACCGGCGCTAATGCAGTTTCGCACACTTTTTTTTTGTTTTTTTTTTGTTTTTTGCATCACTTTATTTGTCTTTAGACTTTAAAGGGGACCACCAGGCAAAGGACAACACATTATTATATGTTTTGGTACCGTTTTGTGATATCAAATAGATACCTAACATTTTGCAAAGGGTTGTGTGATTCATAAACAAAGCAATTAATTTCCACCACTTACGGAACCACTGCTATATCCTGGTTCCACACGGGCCAAGTATTTGCGAGTGCGCCAATGCTTTCACGCGTACGTCAATGGAATCCCGGAAGATTCGTTCGCTCTGCACAGAGCGCTCTGGCTCTGTACGCATGTAGTCTACGCAATTCAGACCGCATGAACGCATGGTTGAGAATGGTGATGCTTTTTCCAATTATATATTTTTTCTGAAAACATATTTTTGTGAACTTGTTGAAGGAATGGAATACTAAAGATGTTACCTTTCTATAATAAGAATATTATTTTTGGGTGGTGGTACCCTTTAAACTCAACTAAATTAGTTCGTATTACTAGTCAATGCACTTTGTCCTTATCCAATATCCCTCGATGGTCTGTTGTAATATTTTGGTCAACATTTAAATTTAAAGTAGAATTTCTTTGTTTTTTAATTTAGATTCAGCTCATATTTCTATATTTCATACATAATCCATAACACGAATATTACAAATAAGTGTTTCAAAACATTGTTATTGACGAGTTATCATCAATAAATTAGTGGTAATTTGTAAGCCAGTATTGTGGCTTCAAAAGTCCCGCCGAAACCAGCTGAATACTATGACGTCATTCATTGAGTATGTCATCCTTAGCAGACGATGTCCGATATATAACAAACACATTTGATAGTGCCTTTTTAACATGACTCTGTTCAATCATCCTTGTTTATTGAGGAGAATATTTGTCATTATTTGCTCCTCTGCCTCACTCTTAAAAGCACTTTGTTGTTCTTTGACACACAATTTTCCTGTAAAGCATGCTAAATAACGTTATTTTAATCTATCACATCGCCCATAAGTATCACACACAGAACTGCACATTCAGCGACACCCGCATCAAAATACAGCTGTTGAACAATGGGCCAATAGATCGTGCCCAGACTTTGTCGGGTCTTTCAAGCAGATAAAGTAGGACGGTGTGTGACTTACTTCTTTGAATTTGTCTTTATTTCCATAAATGTCTCCGAGTGAATGATTATTGTGTATAAGTCGAGGTGAACCTTATTTAGAAAATGCAATTAAATAAATGCGCTTTCGTGACATGAATACACGTTTAGCAGACAAAATAAGTGCACTAATGGTTGTGTAGATTCGCAATGAGACATCGTCTGCTAATGTTAGACTTACTCAATGAGTGACGTCATTAAAACACTGGCGTTTTTTAGCGCAAAGAGCGCTTGTTTTTTATTCTTGTGAAGGGGTTTTGTTTTGTTGTTGTAATAAGATATCGTGTTGGTATGGGAAACAAAAAAATATTAATTTTAATTTGTTAATCCCTAGCCCTCTAGTGATGCATTATTCTCATATTTTGTGATTTTCAATGAAATTCTACTTTAAGCCCTTTTTGGCAACTTTAATCGATGGTTTTGAATTTTGAAAGCATCGCGGCACCGGCTTCGCGGTCGTAAAAATCGAAATAGCGGGACTTTCTGAAGCGATGTATGGTGGCTCTAAATGTGGAACTAAAAAAAACACGATCATACGGCCTTGTTGACCAAAATATTACAACAGACCATCGAGGGATAAGGACAAAGTGCAGTGAGTAATACAAACTAATTTAGTTGAGTTTAAAGACAAATAAAGTGATGCAAAAAAAAAAAAGAAAAAAGGTGTGCGAAACTGCATTAGCGCCGCCGGTCCTAGACCATACCTGTCATGCCTGTTCTGTCATGTGTAAAATACTCTGTCATGACAAACTATGTGTATAGGTATATTTTTACTGTGTCCTATTACTATTACCGGATACCAATAGTTTGACGGCACAAAATCAACATTACTCATTAGTTTCTAGATGCATAAAATCAAACTCAAAGTGGAAATTATACGAGCAGAAACTCATTTAGAACACATTTGATGTAAAATGTCTTCAAGAATTTACCAATTTCAAATCAACTTTCCTGTACACCTTTCCAAAAAAGAAGCCTCTTCATGACGCAAAATTTTGTGTTGTATTACCGAACGTGAATGTTTTGCATGGGGATGTCATTGATATGCGCGCTGCCATAGGTGCGCAGCAAAACGCATGTAAAAACGCCTCAGGACGCTTATTCTTTGGGGGATATGATGGAAATTTTTTGCTGAACATCCATTTATTATCCTCCGTTAATGCTGACTGTCAAATTCAACTTTCAAAATTTGAACATTTTTCCCATGTTAATTTGCATATCCGGTATTACGACACGTTCGGTAACACAACACCTTGCCTTGCTAGTATTGTTCTGGGTCAAAGTGCGGCAAATCTGCACTTTAGGGGGCAGGGGCGTCGATCTGTGCGAAAAACACAATGCATTGGGGGGGCGAGCATTGTTTGTGAACAATAGCTCGCCCCACCAATGTATTGTGTTTTCCGGACAGATCGACGCCCCTGTTAGGGGGATAAATTATTTAATGTGTACTAGCTATCTTGAGACGAGGCTAAAAGTCATATATGTGTACAATGATGCGTACATCAAAAACGCGTCTGTAACTTGCGCTATTTTGATCTCTGAGTTTTTGTTTTGCCACTGTGACGAAACACGTGTTATCCTATGAGAGACTGACTTTTCCACACGCTCGGGTCGTACTGTAATCGATACATGAAGCCTTATGAAGGGCATATTTGCTCAAAATACACATTTACTAAAGAGTCTCCATCTCAGACTGGAATAGTTTACCTTCGGATTTAATTAATTTGAGTCTGATCATCATCATTCAGGTTTGTGTCATTTCAAGTTTCGATCACACTCGAATTAATTAAATCCGAAGGTAAACTATTCCAATTCTTACATGGAGACTCTTTAGTCAATGTGTATTTTGAGCAAATAGGCCCTTCATATATCGATTATGACATCCGAAGCGTGCACGCCTTACGCATCGGTTGAATGAATCAATCACGCGCTATGAAATCCTATCTGGTGGAAAGTCGGTCTCATAGAATAACACATGTTTTGTCGCGGTGGCGAAACGAGAACTCAAATATCGAAATAGCGCAAGTTACCGACGCGTCTTTGATGTACGCATCATTGTACACACAGGCCAGAAGCCAGGATTTTTCATGGGGAGCTGTGTAATTTATAAAAAACGGGACCGAGACCACTTGCCAAAAATTTTTGAGGCCGTGACCACAGGCTGAGAGTCATGTAAGCCGGTTAAGATGGTCGAGACCAATAAAAAAGTGGACTCGAGACCAATAAAAAGTGGACTCGAGACCAATAAAAAGTGGACTCGAGACCGGTAAAAAGTGGACCCAAGACCGGCAAAAAGTGGACCTTCCTTTTTTTTGGGGGGGGGGGGGGGGGGTGCAAACGCACCCAACGAACGCACCCCCCTGGCTACGGGCCTGGTACACATATGAATGTTGTTGTTGTTGTTGTTTGATGTTTATTGGCGGTTCATTCAATTTGAATATTTTCGCCTTTTAGGCATTTTAGCCTCGTCTCAAGATAGCTAGCACACATTAAATAATTTATCTCCCTAAAGTGCAGTTTTGCCCAAAGGGCCGTCAAAGTGAATTCAACTTCACCATTACCATTTATCTTTCTTTCAATATTTTGTTTGTTTTGTTATGCAGGTGTGCCATCAAGCCCTCCTGATATACATGTAACGCTTGTCCAGCAATCAAGGCAACTGAGTCAGTCAGCCAGTCAGTTCAGTCCAACGTTACACTGTCAACAGCTGCAAAGAAATGAGGTTGGGAGTTAAATATTATCCTCACTTATATTTATAACCTAAATGGCACATTGCTGTACATAGTATGTAAATTGTATACCGTACAAGTTTAAAATAGCATGAAATGTGTATCAGCAATCAGCATTGTTGTGAACTGTCTTTGAAATGTTTGTGTCTACTTCAAAATAAATTTACATGTACATATTATGATGACATAGACAGTGTCAGTGATATATTTATTTTTGTATTGAATTTGATTTTAAATATGGCCAACAAATATAATGTATGTAAATTATGCATAGCAGCTTGTATGACTTACAGATGACTGAACTATGGATGAACCAATACCATCCTTGCACAAATAGAGTTCAGGGTTTTCATCGTAAAATATTGATTAAATGCATGTTCGTATTGAAATGTTTATGCACTCCTTTATTATTTGTTTGTTTGCTTGTATGTTTCCACTTCAGACTGCCAGTATATGTGAGGAGGACCCTTATAAAGAAGAATCAGAAAAGTGCATCCTTTGTAAATACCAAGTTCCTGTTTCATACAAGGTAAGCATATAACTTAATTCCCTACTTATCAACAAAAAAATAGACATGAAGTTCAGTATGGTACAAACTATAAAGTCTTGGTGTCTATTCAGTTCATTCAAGGTTTGTATCAACCTTGTGCATTTAGGAACAAATCAAATGCTCGGATTCTATGTCTAAGTGTTGTGAGTTGATTCAACCATGTCACTCGTAGGGATACGATGAGACAAATGCAAAACAGTATTGAGTAATAAGTTGAGTGAGCTGTGTTCTTTTGTCTCATATATGTTGATATTGAGACTGTTTG
Organism: Echinarachnius parma; assembly: GCA_037951105.1. Lineage (NCBI taxonomy): Eukaryota > Metazoa > Echinodermata > Echinoidea > Clypeasteroida > Echinarachniidae > Echinarachnius > Echinarachnius parma. The sequence continues at coordinate 236,691 of JBAMJV010006133.1, forward strand.
CCTTGAGTAATAAGTTGAGTGAGCTGTGTTCTTCTGTCTCATATATGTTGATATTGAGACTGTTAGTATTGAGTAATAAGTTGAGTGAGCTGTGTTCTTTTGTCTCATATATGTTGATATTGAGACTGTTAGTATTGAGTAATAAGTTGAGTGAGCTGTGTTCTTTTGTCTCATATATGTTGATATTGAGACTGTTAGTATTGAGTAATAAGTTGAGTGAGCTGTGTTTTTCTGTCTCATATATGTTGATATTGAGACTGTTAGTATTGAGTAATAAGTTGAGTGAGCTGTGTTCTTCTGTCTCATATATGTTGATATTGAGACTGTTTGCCTTGAGTAATAAGTTGAGTGAGCTGTGTTCTTTTGTCTCATATATGTTGATATTGAGACTGTTTGCCTTCCTAGAATTAAATGTTCTTCTGTCTCATATATGTTGATATTGAGACTGTTAGTATTGAGTAATAAGTTGAGTGAGCTGTGTTCTTCTGTCTCATATATGTTGATATTGAGACTGTTAGTATTGAGTAATATTAGTTGAGTGAGCTGTGTTCTTCTGTCTCATATATGTTGATATTGAGACTGTTTGCCTTGAGTAATAAGTTGAGTGAGCTGTGTTCTTTTGTCTCATATATGTTGATATTGAGACTGTTTGCCTTGAGTAATAAGTTGAGTGAGCTGTGTTCTTCTGTCTCATATATGTTGATATTGAGACTGTTAGTATTGAGTAATAAGTTGAGTGAGCTGTGTTCTTTTGTCTCATATATGTTGATATTGAGACTGTTAGTATTGAGTAATAAGTTGAGTGAGCTGTGTTCTTCTGTCTCATATATGTTGATATTGAGACTGTTAGTATTGAGTAATAAGTTGAGTGAGCTGTGTTCTTTTGTCTCATATATGTTGATATTGAGACTGTTTGCCTTGAGTAATAAGTTGAGTGAGCTGTGTTCTTGTCTCATATATGTTGATATTGAGACTGTTAGTATTGAGTAATAAGTTGAGTGAGCTGTGTTCTTCTGTCTCATATATGTTGATATTGAGACTGTTATTATTGAGTATTAAGTTGAGTGAGCTGTGTTCTTCTGTCTCATATATGTTGATATTGAGGCTGTTTGCCTTGAGTAATAAGTTGAGTGAGCTGTGTTCTTCTGTCTCATATATGTTGATATTGAGACTGTTTGCCTTGAGTAATAAGTTGAGTGAGCTGTGTTCTTTTGTCTCACATATGTTGATATTGAGACTGTTTGCCTTGAGTAATAAGTTGAGTGAGCTGTGTTCTTCTGTCTCATATATGTTGATATTGAGACTGTTTGCCGTCCTAGAATTAAAGGAGCACTGAACACCCTAACCCTAGTTCACCATTCTAAAGAAAACTTTAACACTTTAAAATGAATGAAGAGACATTACAATTTGCAATTAGATTCAGTTCAATTCAGTACAATGCAATATGTACAAGACACCTAATTATATACAGTGGGAAACGAGTAGAGTAGACTACAGCTCATTATATTACTCCATAATACTGATTGTCTCATGTCGTGCCTTTGTCTAGTGATCAACTCAACTCTGTATTGCCAAATGTGTATGTAGAAGGTATGGACGATTCTCCCCTTCCCAGTACTTCAATCATTCAATGGGTTGAGTTGCAACATGTCATCAAACTTTCTCATTTGTCTCAATGATAGAATAGACAGCTGTTGTTCCAGTTCATGTCTCCTTAACCCCTTCAGGACTGGTCCCCAAAATGCATGGGCTGGGGTCCGATGGAAAATGCATGTTATAGCAAAATCAATCAGTCCTGAATGGGTTAACATGGGCCGTAACCAGTGGCAAAGCGGGGCAAACTTCATGTATTTCTTTCTTTTTTCCAAAATTTTTTCCCTAGGGCCTTATGTTTCTTTTCATAATATTGGGGGGGGGGGGGTCTCTGGACACTGTCCGTCTTCCCTCATTGACCTCAAGGTTATTACCATTCCTTCATTGCATACACATTGCTGATAGCTGATTGGTTGACATTCTGCTTACCTTCATTGAATACCAGAATGTGCAGCTGCTGTCCCAGTTTGTGTCCCCCAACACTGGGCGTATCTTTGGAAGACACATCACCAGGCTGTGCCAGGCTCAGCAGAGGAGGATCACCAAAGCCATCAAGAGATCTATACAGATGGGTGAGATTCTACTTTCAGTTTATCTCCTGTAATTCAACAATTTCTTTATAAAAACAAATTCTGTCTCTGTCAAGCTACACAGCGAGATGAGATTCTAGTTTCATACTATACAATTTATTGAGTCATACAGATGGGTTAGATTCTAGTTTTGTTTCACTTCATGTCTTCCAACAGTTACCATGTTATAGACATTTGTATAAATCACCTACATGTACCATCTGCTGAATGATAAAGAGTTGAAGAGAGCGATGTACATCCAAGATTTTCAACTATTACTCCAGGATGGTGGGTGATACAAACTACCTATTATGTATGTCCTGATATATTTATGTCAGAATGGTCTATTGGGGTTAAATGTCTATGCCCTGATATAGGTTGTTTCGTCAACAAATCATTATGGTCTAGTCTTGGTTCAATGCTGATGAAGGATGTACATGACTGCTGAGCCTTTTTGAGGTATATGTTCAAACTTTCAGTGATATACTAGTAGCTCATACAAAATAAAATATTCTATTAAAAAAAAAAAATGTCTTTATGCAAACCATTTGACATCACTCTTTTGGCATATATTGAGACACTCATAATAGAAAAAAATACATATTGGCGTGAATTCTCAAACTAAATCATGGATCATTTGATGTCTTTCTAAACCATGGTTTAAAAGACATCTGTTTTATGGAAAGCCAGATATAAACCTTCCATCTTGTGAGAATAATTGTTATTCCATGATTAAATAAATAAACAAAAATATTATGAATTAGAATAAGAAAAATATATTGCTTCTTATTAAAAAGAATTAGAAATAAAACCATGGGCATGTAAACCGCCTTTTTGAATTCCAGCCCTTGTGCTCCTTATCATTACACTCGTCCTCTGTTCTATCTATTTCTTGTAGGTTATATGCCCAACCAGCACAGGGAGACCCGTTTCCTGAAGGACCCTAGCCTGTATGATGTGAGGTACAGCGGTAGTCCATCCATCGGTCAGTACACCAACCTACCAGACAGCAACCTTAGCCAGGAAGAACTGCTGGAAATGAAGAACAAAGCACAAGCAGAAAACAATGCTCCACAGACAAAATAAGGATTGGAGAACTATGTTAACAATATGAAAGGACTCATGGAGTTGTTCATGTCAACAAAGCTTAATTGGCAGACTGATTTTCAAAGTGTATAAAGAAGAGACCAAAGCACTTTTTCCTGCTACAAGTGATGATGAACGTTCTGTTTATGATAGAGGAGGATTCCAAAATTAGTTTGCTATTTGTCAACAGTATCAGCAAATAATACATGCAGTGAATGCTGACAGATATGATGAAGAACAGAAGAGACTGTTCCTAGGCTGAGTGAAAAGGAACTGTTTGATATGGATCTGATATCTTGTATGCCAGCAAACCAGACTCATTTCCACTAACAGTACAAAAATAACTTATGGAAATACATGAACATTCTACTGGTGCCGAGTCCAAATGGATAGCCGTTTGATATCTCGGATACCGAATTCAAATTCTCGGATACGGGTATACGAAAAAAGAAAAGAAAAAAAGAAAGAAAAACAAAAATCGGATTTATCCGAAATGTAAAAAAAACAAAAACAAAAAAAAACATGGAGCTTTGATTTTTGATACTTCAACCATGGTTCAAAGGTTTAACCATGGTTAAAGTATCAAAAATCAAAGCTCCATGTTTTAAAAAAAATATTACGTAAGTCGGGTATTTTGACAACCGGTTAACCGATGGCAAAAAACGTTTAACCGAACGGGTAACCAAAAAAAAATTTCGGCTAACAGAAACCGTGAAAATGAAAACGTTTTTGCCGATGCTGGTCGGTTAACCGTCGTGTAACCGTTTCACTACAGCCTTATTTCGGATAAATCCGATTTTAATTTTTAAAAAAATGTGTTTATTTTTCTTCGAATAAATTCGATATCCGTCCGTTTTTACTCGGTTCATATCCGGTTTCACTCAGCCCTACATTCAACTTATATACTGACAAAAATGCATAGGATCATTGATGAGTATAATTATAAGGATTCATCTAACTTTGGGAAATATTTTCTGCCGCTAATCTCTAAAGTCATTGAATTACTATGCCAATTAGGTTTCTTAGATGGGTTATTGGTATTGACAACCTTTGAAATACTGATAATATTACAGTCAATTAGAAGTGTAGTGCACCAAGTCTATTAGTTACCGCAAAGCCATTAACTTCTTGTTATTGACAATGTCAGCAACTGTACCATGTAAAGCAATCTTATTCTCATCAGTGGCACAACTTTAGTCTGTGGTAAATAGACAGACATTACCAGTAACCGGTCAAACTGTTTCACATCTGTGGAATTTCACTAGCCCATTGTTGGTTGTCATTTACCACCAGAGATATTTAGATTGTTTCTTTTCATTATCCTATCAATCCCTCTATTTCTGCTGAGGCATTAGTAAAATGGGGCGCTTCGCCGCGCTTGGCACCTGGTGGGGGGGGGGGAGGGGGCACTCATGTATAATGTAAGACGGGTATGTCCCGCTTACAAGACCCCCGTTTTCACACCCGATTGCCGCTTTCAAGATACCCGATTTTCAAAAATTGCCGCTCCATTGACCCCCGGAATGACATGGCTAGGTACAGGGCTGTGAGATCTCTGATTTTACGCGGAATTCCGATTTTTTTCCTCAAACAGCACTCTTCATTTTCCGCTTTAATTATTTATTTATTTATTTTTTTTTTCCCGATCCGATCCGATTTCCGATCCGATCCCATCATGAATCAAGAATTTGCCGAGCTGATTTTTCGATCCGATCATCAAGGTCGGTTACAGCACTAAGCTAAGTCACCATCTGGATACCCTCTACCATGGAATGTATGGGCAATTGAATTTGAAGATTTGATTTCACAAAAACTTTTTCAGCTCTTCATAACTAAAAATAACTTGATTTCACTACAAACTGTGATAGTTGTCTGGTGTTATTTCGACCTGTCACTAGCAAATACCAGGTTCCAGGCAGCAGATTATATTGAAAAGCACACTGGTTGTCCTAGATGTCAAGTTTCAAGCCTCAGGTATCAAGGTATGAAACAATTCTGTAAAAAAAAAAAAAAAAATCCAAAAACCAACCATTTTAAATTGAAAGAAATGGTTTCCAAAATAAGCCTAGATTGCACCAGAGAGCATCTAGAACCCCAGAGTTTCCAGGGCCCTAGGTGGGCCCTGGACCCCGGCCTAAGGGACTTCGCGCTTCGTAGTGTGCGCTTTGCGCAGACTTTTCATTTCAGATTTTTTCAGATTTTTTTTCAATCTTGCTCTCACACCCCTGTAGGTAGTTGAGTAGCGCCAAGTCCATTATTCTTCTTCTAGTCAGCTCCTTGGACCACCATTTGAGGGTTTCCGTAGGTCTTTGGTAGCTCCAAGTCCATGTATTTTTTAGTTTTAGTCTGCTCCTTAGACCCCTTCACTCCCGCTTTAGGGTTTTTGTAGCTCCAAAGACCCTTTATTTTTTGCTTGAAGTCAGCTCTTAAGACCCCCATTTCAGAGTTCCGTGAGGCACACCCCCGTCAAAAAATAAATTGAGTAATATAATGTCCTGGATGATCCCGGATACAATATTATTCCTGTCATAGTATAACTGGTCATCAGTAATATAATGTCCTGGGGCCTGTTTCATGAAAAGCTCTTAACTATGTTGGTACACAACCTTGGTATAACTTTGTCAATTACAGCAACACCTGTTGCTTGAAAGCTTCTTTGCTATTACTTCCAACCTTGTCCTTTGTGATCGGAACAAACGCCATCCGTATGAGCGTAGATCAGTCACAGTCTTGTGATAGTTAAGACGGTCTTAGCTAAGAGCCTTTCATGAAACAGGCCCCTGGATTATCCCGGATGCAATATTATCAATAACCATTTTTTTCTATGACTGGAATGTCTATGTCTGGTTGCTTTTGCAGAAGGAATCGCATTGATAATGAAGACAAAGGGCTAATACAATTTCACAGGTGTGACATGGTTTATATGTAACAGTTACCAGTAATTTCTATCTCTTTAGTCTGGGCTAAATTTGTGACACTGATGAGAATTCGGGCCAGAGCCATTATACAAATAATAAATATTATGACCGTAAATAAAAAAATCAATACTAATCTTTACTCATGAATGATTTTATGCACAATAATGTTTCAGCAATAAAATAATATTCATCAACATATAAAAGCTATTTCTTGTGAATTGATTGAACATAGATTTGGAGATATACTATACCAGTTTGTACTGTGCTATATTCCCCTTGCACTATCCCCCTAGGTTGAGAGTGTCACTGTGCACGAATCCATGTTGTGTAGTCTACTTATCTGCCCGTTCTGCATTGAATTCTAGAAGCAAACTCACTAGCTCAGACTCTGAACAAATTATTTGGCCTAAGATATTCAGACAGATTCGTAGAATACATGGATTTGTTCGCAGTGCTATACATGGGATTGTCACTATCATTCCCAACAGAATTTGCCCAATTGGAAAATGAATAACTGAAGCACAGTCCAAACTAGTAATCCTATTTGAGTATCTCGGGTTCAGAATCAGTGTGGACACTAGGTTCAATTCCTACTAGTTATCCTATTTCGAGTATCTCAAGTTCAGACAAGTCAGTGTGGACACCAGGTTTGATTCTTACTGTAGTTAGACTGGTTGAGTATCTCATGTTCAGACTCAGTGTGGACACCAGGTTCAAATCCAACTACTTATACTGGTCGAGTATCTCGGGTTCAGAAAAGTCAGTGTGGACACCAGGTTTGATTCCTACTGTAGTTATACTGTTTGAGTTTCTCAGGTTCATAATATCAGTGTAGACACCAGGTTATAATCCTCATAGTTATACTTTTTGAGTATCTCAGTTTCAGACATGTTAGTGTCGACACCGGTTACTGAATACTAGCTGCCATCTTGGGTTCAGACTCATTGTGGACACACGTTTTGAATCCTGCTAGTTATAATGTTTGGACACTAGGTTCAAATCCTACTGGTTAGACTAGTCGAGTATCTCGGGTTCAGACAAGTCAGTGTGGACACCAGGTTCGAATCCTACTGGTTATACTGGTCGAGTATCTCGGGTTCAGACAAGTCAGTGTGGACACCAGGTCACCAGCTACACAAGTTGTCCTCGCGAGAACACAGCTGCCAAATTGCGATCATTAGTGTGTCTTTTGCTCATTACACAATCAACATCCTGGGGCGGGAGCAGGGGATATAATATACAAAACCCATTTTGTTCGCCCATTTTCATTTATGTTAAATATTTATGGTCGGTTTCCCTACGGTTTGAAATAACAATTGCATTAATACATTTGCACATTATTTGGAGGCCCATTGGATTTCGGAGTGTTGCATTAACGTTACTATACAATGAGTACCAGAAATGAAGTAAATGTCCTAAAAAACCCAGGTTATTTATTATCTTCATACATTAAGTACCTTCCATCGATATGAATTGACCCTAGCACCTGTTCCTGAAATGTGCAAATTGCAAATAAACAACAACCAAGGTAACCAGGATGCTTACGTCAACGTTCTTATAAGAGAATGCGTAAGCACCATGTGTAAATAAAAATGTTCGCTCATATATATAATGTATATTCTTTTCACTATAGTAAAAACAATACTAAGCCAAATCGGTATTTGGTTTGTATAACATCCATATACATTTAATAATCATATGAGTTATCCCTGACCCAAACGGTTTGGGCGCTAATCGTTCAATCAGAAACACAAAATGGAATATATAGATGGTACATAGTGATTTGGTTAAGAAGTTATTTAGCTTACTTTCATTTATTCCCACTCATAAAAAAGAAAGAAATACAATTTACAATGTAAAATAGTATTGGCAACACAAACGTAAAGAAATGAAACTAAGAACATGGGATCAGAATATAATTTGAGGGGGATCGTCTTGATTCTTAGTGTTTATGAACCCAGGTACCACCTGCTTCATACAATGGATACACGAGAGGGAGGGATAGTGGGGAGGGGGTGAAACTTGCTTATAATGACATTTCAAAGATACACCAAACATTTGTTGGCGAATTTAAAAAATCGCGGAAAATAGGAATAAGGGTCCAAATTTCATTGAAATGTTCGAGAGATATGACAAATGGGGTCCGCTCGCTATTTAATCATAAGGACCGCTATTTATAAGGACCGCTATTCAAATAATCGAAGAAGAGGGTCGCTTTTCATAATATGAGAAGAGGGTCGCTATTCATAATACAAAATCTGTATCGCTATTCATAGGGGGCGCTATTCATAATGTAAGAAGAGAGTTGCTGTTCATAATACGAAACGATTATTCATAATACGAAAAGAGGGCCGATATTTATAAAATATTATACAAATTGCAATGATCCTCATTAAATGATCCGATTATTTACTTAACCCCCAAACAAAACCCATCCAAGCATGAAACGCCACTGTGCCGAGAGGCGTAGTGTGGTCGGACCTATGGGATGGGGGGCAGGGGGGGGGGGGGGGGTCGATATCGTGTTTGCATTAATTATGATACCCACGCCCTATTATAGTTTACCGCGAAGCACCTTGTAGTATGATAACATCATGTTGTTTTGTAATAAAGCTCACTTGCGATTCTGTATCCAATCAAAGCAGTCATGGTTTGATGAGTATTTTAGCACTGTAATTAAAGGTAGTGTTGAGTATTGGTATTTCCCGAAGTGCCCCCGATATTTTTTGTGAGATAATGAAAAACTGACTGTCAAATTCGAAAGAACATTTTAATGACAGAATAAGCTTTATTTGATTAAAATCGGTTCAGAAACGGCTGAAATATCCATAAATATATTTGTATTCAAAATGTTCTTCACCGGCAATCATCAGGCGATATTTAGACCTATTAGAAAAAATTTTAAAAATGCTCGAAGACTACTTTGAAAAAAATCTGAATAGGTTTTTAAAAAGTCGTTGATGATATCTCTATTGAATCATTATTTTAACAAACATTAAATGCACAATTTTGTACGAAAAAAGGCTAAAACCAATTATTTTTTGTTAAATAGCGCCTTCTTGAGTTGTAACGGCTCTTTTTGAATGATAACAGGTGTTTTACTTAGTCGTTTGTAATTGTGTATACTTTTCGAGCATGGTGAAGTTATAAATATTACTTTGTACCGTAATGGTGCCGGTTTTGGTTACTAAAGTTAAGTTTGACCAATACTCAACTATCCCTTTAAGGAACACAAAAGTCACATATTGAGGCAAACCTTTTTTCTTTATTTGTTTTCTAATGTTTTGGCAAATTATTCGGGGCCACGTGCCTCTCGCGCCCCCACCTCCGGGGCAAATACTATGAATCACGCTATTAGGATCAATATAATAGCAACATTTTAATCATCATTTTATGAATAGCGACCCCCATTTCGTGTTATGAATAGAGACGCCCTCTTCTCATAATTATTATGAATAGCGACCCTCATTTCGTATTTATTTATTTCCGATTTATTTAAACAGGGTAGCCCTTTCAGTATCGAGTACTGCTCTACCAAGGGGCCCTGTATACAGATAAAAACATACAATCATGATTCTCATTTTATTCTCATTTATTCTCATTTATTCTCATTTATTCTCATTTATTGTTTGTCTAGTAGAATTCTCTCCTTTTTTGTTTGTTTGTGAACCTAGTTTTTATCTGTGTTTGTTGTGTTTGTTGTTGTAGTTGTAATCTTGAATCAGTTTTATTCATTGTATTTGGATTTTGTTGTTTTTAATGCAGAATGTGGAATAAAATGAAATGAAATGAAATGATTCATTACATGGGTAAAACATGACTAAGATATACGTTACATATTTTTTGTTTACAAACAACATACAAATAGAAAGAAATTGTAGATAAAGCAAGTTAAGTGCAAAAAAAAGAAAACATCTATCTACATAATGTATGTACAATTAAAACAAATACAAATTAGAGTATAAACACTACATTAAAACTAACAAAAAAATAATAGTATATGCACATAAATTATGTAAAATCAGCTTAAGAGAAAAGTAATTTAAATTGCGTCAAATAAGCTGAGAGTTTTGAGCTTCTTTTTAAATGAGCATAAAGAATGTATTGTTACTATGAAAGTTTATCTGTATTGGTAGTTAATATGAAATCTGTTTTAAACGTTTGATCACAATACAAAGGCTGACGAAGGCTGTAGATGACAGCCGAAAATTTCGGAGGTAAATATTTGTATTTTGATCAAAAGTTAAAAACAGATTTCATAGAATGTATTGTTGTTAAATTGGGAGGTAGGCTATTCCAAACAGATGAACCAGTGAAATGCAAGGATCGTTTATATAATAATCAGTTCGTGGTGTTTTTACAAAGATAGTGGACTGAGCATTATATCTAGTTTTATATACAATTGGCTTTGGTATTACAACACTTTTCAAATTCTCAGGCGTAAGATTATTTTGAAATTTTAAACATATATATGGCAATTTGATAATATATTCTCTGATGAGTTGATTGCCATTTTGATTCAGATAACATCACAGTGTGAGGGGTTAAATAATGAGCCTGTAAAACGAGTCTAGCATATTGATTTTGTAGTATTTGCAATTTCAATATATTATAGGATGCACTAAGACCCCATATCACATTATAATTATCTATGTGTGGCAAGATCAACGTATTATACAATAATAACCAAATATAACCAATCGTTCGTGATATTTGTTTACATATCAATGTGATTATTCAAACGCAATGAACAATCAATCAGAAGCGGCGAGGCGATTTTTTTTGGCTATTTTGCTAAGGGGGGGGGGGGGGGGGGGTGGGGGGTTTGACCCAATGACGATGCGGATACTGTGTGGGTCTGGACACATGATGGCGTTTTTCTATGCACATCACATTTTCACTTGGCAGCCCAAGGGGGGGGGGGGGGGGGGGAGGTTAAACCCATGATGGCGTTTTTCTATGCACATCACATTTTCACTTGGCAGCCCAAGGGTGGGTTTAAACCCATGATGGCGTTTTTCTATTGCACATCACATTTTCACTTGGCAGCCCAAGGGGGGGGGTGGGGGGGGGGGGGGGGGTGAAACCCCTAACCTCCCCCCCCCCACCCCCCCGTAGATCCGCGCCTGAGTTGAGTTTGGTATAGAGGGCGCTACACAAACTGAGTGTCAAATTTGAAAGAGCATACATTTTTAATGATAGAATAAACTTTATTTGATCAAAATAGGTTCAGAAATGGCTGAATGTCCATAAACATAGCCATTTGTAATAATTGTGGGGCTCCACAATAGATAATTTTTGAACCAGCCGTTGAATTTTTAAAAAATGCTTCCTCTTTAAAAAAAATATCAAATGAGGTTTATAAATAGTGGTTGATTATCTCTCTATCTGATAACTATTTCAACAAAACGTCACATGCGCAATAACTTTATTTAAATCGTTGAAACCAATGAGTTTTAGAGAGCGCCCCTCTTGAGTTTAAATGGCACTTTTTGAATGATAACAGGCTTTTTACTTAGTAATTTGTAATTTTTTCATTTCTTTCAAGCATGGTGGAGTATAACTATTAGTTTGTAATGCAATTGTGCAGGTTTTGGTTACTGAAATTCAGTTTGACCAAAACTGTACTCTCTTTACCAGAACTCAGCTATCCCTTTAAATCTACCCCCATGATTAGAAATACATACACACATACACACACTAGGGCGTCAACAGCTTCTCAAAAGTGTTGGGGGGGGGGGGGGGCAATTCGAATTAGCGAAGCGACAGAGCGGGGGAGGGTATGGGAGGGGGTGCCCCTTCCCATGTGCGTACCTGATCAGAAATGTAACATTATATTTAGTACAAGCTATGGATTAAAAAATACACAATGTGCGAAAGGGGGGGGGGGGGGGGAGGGGGGGGGGGGGGGGTGGTGGACAATCCCCTCCACTTTCAAGTTTTGAAATCGGTATTTAAAATATCACTTTAGCTATATTGTTATTATATTATTATTTGTATTTGTATTATTATTATTATTATCATTATTATTGTTATCATTATCATTATTGTTGTTAATATGCATTTTATACAGATTTAACTTTGAAGAAGTGGGGGATGTTAGTACAGGCCATCCCGCACGCACCAAAAAGTGTTTGTGTGTAGGGGGAGGGGTATATCCCCCCATCCCCCCGGGATCTACGCCCGTGCGCATTACAAAATCGTAAGCACAAACTTCACTGAACAACAGAGAAAATAGTTCGTCATTCCCCTCTCTATTATGATTGGACGGCACCGTTTACGGTTACTATGGATACGTATGATTTGGATATTAGTGATAGCGTGGCAATTTCCCGGGCAATTTACACAATCCATGATCGAAGAGCCGAGAGTGTAGAGCGAAAAAGGCGGGGTCACGTGAAAGGCTGGCTCTGGAGGCGAACAAAAAAACACGTGCTCTACAGTATAGCCTTCCCAGTCCACTTTCCAATATTTCTTATAATGATTCCGTGGGCGTACATGTGTCGCGTTGACGATGGAAAGTTATTCTATATAATAAGCATGTTTATGTGTTGGAAGTAAGACGTGTTATACTAACATTATTCGATAAAAATTACTAATATGCGCCTTGCACTGACAACTGAGGGATAAATTTGACATGACTTGGCACTTGGCACTCTACGATATGGTGCATACTCTTGTCATTGCTTGTATTATGTTATAACAAACCACGCATGCAATTGATCTCTTCGTGAACTTGTAAATCGCAATTTCTTGTAAATCGCGATTTCTTTTATAGATATTGAACAAATTTGACAAACGAGAATGGATGTTTCAGCAGTTCTTTATTTGATTGCAGGATTCCTCCTTGTCATTATAGGACTTGTCGGGCTGGTAGGCAATGGACTGGTCGTACTGGCTGTGTTGCTATGTCGGAAACTGCAGACATCAACCAATGTGTTCGTGGTGAATCTAGCCATTGGCGACCTCGTGTGTTGCCTGTTTATTTTTGTGCAAGCCTCAGCGATGATGCTTCCAGATGGCGGGACCTTGCCTCACCTGCTGTGCGCCTGGACAGGAGCCACCACTGGTATCTGTTTATTCTCCAGCTACTTCACGCATACCATGATCGCACTCAATCGCTGGGTGAAGATCGTTAAGTCTATGAGTGTCTACGACCGTTTCTTTTCAAAGAAGCGTATTACGCTGATGCTTGGGTCCGTATGGATCCTATCCGCGCTCTTTGGATGTCTCCCGCACATGACCGGTCTCCAGCGGTTTGGATACAACCCGTCTATGAGGCTCTGCTTGTTCCAGAATGAGACACGGTCCGAGTCCACAACGATGCTGGCGCCGGAAAACAAAGCGCGATTGATGCCGTACTTGGCAGCAGGCATGGTCGCCATAGCCTCGGTCTGCGTGATGGTCATCAGCTACACCAAGCTAGTACTCCACGTCCGGAAGTACGCTCGTCAAATCGGCAACGCTGTGCGACGTGATGTGGGCGCTGAGCGACGCGACGGCGACGGTAGGCGACGGGTCGGAGACGACGAGCGACCTCACGGCGAAGCTGCGGAAGCATCATACTTACAGGAGCTTCAGCCATGTCAGCATTCATCAACATCCGGAGATCGGCAACAAGATCCATCCACAGAAGACACTGGTGACATGACAACAAGGTCCACCATCGACAGTAGTACGAGGAACGCCACTTCACAGATTAATGAGAATATGCCTACAATGCCGTTCCCAACAAGTCTCAACAACGCAAACGCCGTGTGTACGACGGCAGGGCGTGTGAATGATAGGCTTGGTATCCCTGGAGTAGCTCAGCACTTCTCTCAGAAGTCGCAGGTGACGGATGGCAGCAGCAGCACTACGGATGATACTAGTGGCGTTCGACATGATGTAGCCCGACCTGACACAGAAAGACCTGCAGCTCGGCACGATCGGAGGTATAAACGGGACATCAAGATCACCAAGACCCTTGTCCTCGTTCTTGTCCTGTTCTTCTTGTCCAACATCCCAGTCGCTACCCTTATGTACCCTGATCCTCCCACAATTCACTTTCTCATCGTGGCTATGATAGCCTTCGGAAACTTCTGCGTGAATCCATTTCTGTATGCGGCCAGGTATCCCTTGTTTTATCGTGTCTTCTACTGTATCATCACCCGCTCCCCCCGCTCCATTCCGTTTCCTACACACCTGTTATCATGGTTGCTGGATATTATGGACTGAAAGGCTTCATAGTGCCATTCATCATAGAGTGAGAGTGGAAGAGGCTCAGAAAAAAAAATTTGACGGAATACTTGTCGTAACATGGAAACAAAACGACCGATTTCACTATAGATAGAGAATCTTTTGTTGATAAAGATGATGATAGGTCAGAAATGTCTATTTTTAAAAATGTTATATCTCGGCCATGAACATTGAATCGCCCGATCGCCGCGAACATTTGCATGCGTGCCAACTATTTAAATAAAAAGTGCGAGTCAAACAAACGAAACCGGACTTTATAAATCCATAATTCTAAACATATATAAAATTATGTTGATATTGGTATCATGTTAAAGGGCAATGAAACCCAAGCAAAATGTTGCTTCCATAGTCTTGAAGAGATTAAGAAGAATAATCTCTGAAAGTTAGAGCATAATCGGGTAAGAAACAAGGAAACTATGGCTCTTTGAAGATGTCCATTTATTCCTATGGGGAACTCAAATTGGCAACGCACTCTGATATGTGTGTGGACAACTCCCCATATGTTTTGTACACAAATGTTCCCATTTTTACAGTTTTCTTCATAGTCACATTTTTCCATTCCCCCAACTCATGATATGTTATGTATAAAAGCATTCTACAAAACATATGTTGAACTCGAACGAAAGGTAAACATAAATATTGAGAAAATTTAACAAAACTGAAATTTTGTGTACAAAATGTATGGGGAGTTGTCCACAACTTTGCCAGAGTGCGTTGCCAATTTGAGTCACTCAAAGAAATACATGGCTCTTTTCAAAGAGCCATAGTTTTCTTATTTCTTGACCGATTGTGCTCAAATTTTCAGAGACTATTCATTATATTTAGTGTCTTATAGTGCATACAACAATTTGTCTGGATTTCATTGTCCTTTAAAGCTTGGGAAATTGCCTTTAACCCTAATAAGGCCGGGTGATTTGTGTACAAAACATATGGAAATATCAGTTTTCGTAAAAAGAGGTATATCATTGGTTATTTGGTCTTGTTTACATTTTATATGTTTGCTTTGGGGTACAAAATAGTTGAATTATAGTTAGAAATAAAATAAACAACAAAAAACAATAAAATACATAAGTAAAAAAAACAAAGAAATACATAAGAAATTATAAAAACAATAGAAAACATAAGGAAGAACCTGGCTCTTCCTAATTTTTTTTGTCGTATTATCATTTCAAATGCTCTAAAGAATATATGTAGTGAAAACCAATGTTTAATTATGAAGAATATATGATTTATGGGTAAAAATATTAATTTTATGACCTTATTTGCATAAATTACCATAAATATGCAAATTAATGAATTTTTCAAAAAATTAAAATTACCATTGTATTCTATACACTTCACTTATCATGCGTGCAAATTTTCACGGCGATCGGCCGCTTCGCAGCCGAGATCTTAAGGGGGGGACACCATAATCCCCCCACCCGGCCGTAGAAAGACCTCAAATAGCCCGGCCTTTTTAGGGTTAAAATGATACATCATACATTTTGATCAGTTTACGCTTCATCGAACGCGACCTTATTATCCAAAGTCATGCAAAAACTACCCGTGTCCAAGTTTGCCGTTGTCTTGTTCCATCATGAATGAATGCGTCTGTTTACCGTTTTTTCAAAAGAACATTTCAAGAATATCCTTTGGTGAATCAAAACAAAATACCAGCTGGTTGCCAGTGTTTTTCATGTTTATCAGGGTGGAAGGGGAGGGGATCCCCCACTGTCCTCCCATCAGCAACCACACTGTTTGGAGGCAGGGGCCCCTGAATAGGACATGTAGGATGAAGTTATCTTTGAAAATCAAACTACAGATGCAACCATTTACAAAACAAGAACGCTGCAAACTTGGACACGGGTAGTTTTTGCATGCCTTTGGATAATTAGGTCGCGTTCGGTGAAGCGTGAAGTGATCAGAGTGTATGATATAACACTTAAAGGCAATTTCCCAAGCTTTAACATGATACCAATATCAACATATATACCTTTAGATTTGTGGATTTATAAGCTATCAAATTCCGGGGTGTTTTTTTTTTTACTCGCACTGTATATACAATTAAAATATAAAGGAAACTGACCACAAATATTTAAAATAAATTAAAATGAGCAAAGAAAAATAGACTTCGCCGGGAATCTAACCCGAGACCCCCGGATTGCTAGACCGGTGATCAACCATCGAGCCACAAAGACACGACACAGAGACCCTTGAATTGGAGATGTTCCCATGAAACCCATTTCATTGCTCATTGATCATAATTCAGAAGCTATATATAAACCTGGCACTAACCCAATGATAATTAAATCGACTTTTGTAAGGAAAGTGCGAAGGATCATACGAAGTAATGTAGCTTTTTGTTAGTCAAATGAAAAAAAATGACCAGAAACAATAATGAAACTGAGAAAAGAAAAATAGGCTTCACCGGGAATTGAACCCGAAACCTCCGGATTATACGACGGTCATTTCTTTTAATTGTAAATCAACTAATTGAAATAATGATGGTTATAATAATATAACCATTATAAACTCATATTTTTGCCCATATATCATATATTTGTGTATATTGTTTTAAGCTACATTATTTACACCAGTGTTAACTTTGCTACAACTGTGCGTCCTTTTTTTGTTCGCAAAATCAAATGATTCGCAAATCGTAATTTGCACTTATTTTTAAAACGCGTTTTTATTATCATGGTTGTGAGACAGATGTGAATCTTATTTTGGAAATGTGCACCGGGTTGTTTTTCATCCGTGGTAACGTGGTGTCGGCTGACAAATACAAGTTGGATTTATATTCTAAATTGTAAAGTAATTTGATTATGTTATGATATCAATTTGTAGAACGTTTTTTGTGTTATAAGTGTGACACAACTTTTAAAATGACCTGTGAAATTTGATATAATTATTGTATGTGTTTTATGGTATATTAGTATTATATAAGCAACGAGCAGATTTCGATGATATGACTGCGTAATGCAATGTTGTGATAAATGGTGAACACAACGAATGGATGTACATGTACCATTTGCTGGTAAATGTTATTTAATAATTGTGGGAGCCAAGAGACGCTGGTAGCTCTTGAAAAACTCCCACAACCCTATGACGAGAGCATGACAAGGCGGTTGGGTCCTTCCATTAAAATGGACTGTCATCAAAATGGACTTAGCATAAAACTAAGCTAGCGGTTTGATGAATATGTTCTTTTTGTATAATTATAGCTCTACAAACTTATCGAAAGGGAGGTTCTGGGCATAGAATAACTATAATATAAAGACTTTTTGAAATGCGATGGATGGATGGAATCGCATTCACAATTTGTTATAAAAAATGGATGAAACCCATATTTTTTTTAGAGAGCGCCCTCTTTCGTTTTAACCGCTGCTTTTTAAAAATGATAACAGCTTTTTAACTTCGCCGTTTTTAAGTTTGTCTACCTTTCGGGAATACTTGAATTGTATAACTAATAGTTTGTAATGATATGGTGCAAGTTTTGGTTACTTACATTCAGTTTGACCAAAACTGCACTATCCCCTTAAAGGGATCTAGTAACTTTGTTGACATGTGCAAAAAGTGATGAATGGTTGATGCAATGTATATTGTTGTTATCTCATATGTCCACAGGGTATTGTGTGAAAATTTCAAGTCAAATGGACATTGCATGGCCAAGTAATGAGCGAAAATGCAAAGTGATATTCACTAACTCACTGCACTCACTTTGTAGACGGTTTCAAAACTCCACCGGAGTTTTTCTTATCTGAATACTTCGATCGTACATATCTTTGTAACGAAAGGGAAATTTGAAAAACCGAAACCTGTCCCATGATTTTATTGTTAATACGAATACAACAAGGTATGAGGGAACCACTAGAAATACAATTTAATTTTGAGGATTTGGACAATGTTACTAAGTCCCTTTAAGAGCTACTCTATAGGAGATTGGAACTTGAGAATACATTTAGAGGTATAAGCTCGGAATAGTAAACAATTACAATCATCAAATAATATGCAGACCCTTATGTAAATGTATATCGTGTTAGTACTTGATGTTCGCAAACAACATATAACATAAATTTTGGTTAAGTAAAATCGAATTGATTCAATTAGATGTGTGATGTTGCACAGGGCGATTTGTCTTTTAAAAAGGTGGCAAATGGGCAACAACAAAAAGATTAAGAATATAAAAGAAATGGGCTTGGGAGTTGTTGTTCTTGCACCATTTTAATCATTTATCATTGTGAACCTTACAATTTCACCAACTTGTGGTTTATGGAATGTTTAATTGAACTTGAAGATTCTTGCAAAAGAAAGACACTTTATCGAATGCACTGAAAGTTATTAACATAATAATTTGTTCCAAATGATGTAGTTTTTATTTATAGAGAGTGCAGATAGAACGGCCGCATGTAGAGTTCGGCCTTTTGTAATGGCAGACACGAGGTTTGTCAAATGGCTGAGGTTATGACTCCAGAGTTGTAGTTTAAAACTATAATGAACTTCAAACCTGAAGCTCTTAATTACGTAACAAGATTCATTCATATCTAGAACTGAGTAAATGTGGTGCACATTCAGTGTTTGGGGACAACATAAGCTATATTGATGAAGATATTGTTTAGATTATAGGCAGATAATATAGGTTTTCCCGCTCAATTTTGCGATTGTGTCAATCGAATTGATAATAGGAGCAAACGAATTCGCGCGATTTGCGATCGCCGTACCAAAGCAGCATTCGAATTCGTAAATAGTCGTTCAAAATCACGTAGGAGCAAGTGAATTTGCACAAAGTGCATACCTTTTCATCAATGGTCATTCGATTTCGCGAAAGGGCAGTTGACAGTTGGCTGCACATTCGCGAATTCGAATGCCCATAAATGAACTTCTGTGCCTACTCACGAAAACGTATGCGTATGCATGAATTCGCATGCACTTAGTCGGAATTTGGAAGACCGATACCAACGATTACGCGGCAACGCGCGAATTCGAATGACCCTAAATGAATTCGATTGAAAAAAGTGCAAAATTGAGCGGGAAAACCTATAGTAAAGTTAAGTGGGGAAAGACGGACAAGAATCATGATACGTCAGTAAACGTTTGTCACATTAAAGACATTAAACACATCAGAGAAAACAGATGAAATGTATCTTAAATGTAGATGAATGTATAGAAAGTTGGAAACTTGGAATACCCTCACTTTAAAGGGATAGTTGAGTTCTGGTAAGGAGAGTACAGTTTTGGTGAAACTGAATTTTAGTAACCAAAACCTGCATCATTACATTACAAACTAATAGTTACAACTAGAAAGGAACACAAAATTACAAATGACGTAGTAAAGATCATGTTATCATTCAAAAAGAGCCGTTAAAACGTAAGAGGGCGCTCTCTAAACACTCATCGGTTTCAACCATTTTGAATACAATATTGTGCATGTGATGTTTTGTTGAAATAGTGATTAGATAGAGAAATAACCAACAACTATTTAAATACCTATTTTGTAACTTTTTGAAAAGAGGAAGCATTTTTTTGAATTTTTAACGGCTGGTTCAAAATTCTCTAATAAACCTGGGGCCCCAGGTTTATTACAAATAGTTATATTCATGGATATTTCAGCCGTCTCTGAACCGATTTTGATCAAACAAAGATGATTTTATTATTTAAATATTATGCTCTTTCAAATTTTACATTCAGTTTTTCATTACCTCACAAAAAAAAAAAGTAGTCTAGCGCCCTCTCTACCAAAACTCAACTATCCCTTTAACGTTTTTGCCTGTTTTGATTATTCTGTTTATAACTTGTCATCGCCGCACATGCCTTATGTACATTATATTGTATTGTTCTAAACATGTTCTTGTTGTGATTAATAAATGTGTGAATAGAGAATATATCAAAGTGTATCACCTAACCCCGCCAATCGTTCAAACATCCCTTTAGTTTTCATCATTGTATATACTGAGCCTATAATATACCTACCTTAATAATTTGTTCGATCGAATACTTTCCAATAGCAGTAACGATTAGCTTTCAAAACAAATACAATGAGTAAGCAGTTACTCTCTTCATAGAAAGAACTCTCAGGAGTGCACATTAGCCACACAATCGGAACATACAGTATCAAGCTTCAATTCTATATATACCCGCAGGGATGAAGGTATGGGCAAATGATAGAAATGTTATTAAAATTGCCCCTTTTCAAATAATGCAGATTGTAATGTCAGGTCCCGACAAAAGCGAAAATAAAATCAAACTAATACGAGCATGGTATTGTATACGAAAATATTGAAACACCCTGGCAAAACTCTTTTTTCCATCAGACAATTTGTGTTATCCAAATATGCCCAAGTTTTTTACAAACTAAAGACAGAGAGAGAGAGAGATATCCAGATAGATATAAAGAGAGGGATGGAGAGAGCGGGGTCGAGATGGGGGGGGGGGGGGGGGGGGGGGGGTGGAGGGGGATAGATAGAAGGGGAGTAATATATCAGCGAGTGAGAGAGAAGAACGAGGGAAAGGGAGAAACGGTGGAGAAGTAATTCAAGGTTTAGTTTGCCATATCCATCGAAACTATAGTAATATTATTTTGTTGTATTCCTGCTTTATAATAACATATAAACATACAATTAACGTAGATGAAACTATAGAAATAGAAAGATTTCCAGCTATAATTCTGTTGTCACGCAAACCTTCATCTGTACACATATTATGATGCATATGGTCTGTTGACCAATGCTTGACGTATAATATTATGCGTGTGTAAGATAGGCAACAAAGAAAACCCTTATTGTACGCAAGTCAAGCGGTAAAGCATCTCAGTGAATTTTAATGAAGGGTTAAAAAGCTATATCAACATTGCATAGAAAACAGCGTTTGGTTCCAAACGACGGGGTAAACAAAGATGCCATTAGATATTCGAGAGAGAAAGTTACAGAGCAAATATTTAGCCGAAAGCACAACCCTGAAGCCTCAGTACTTCAACATACTGTACTTGTGAAGTATAGGAGCGGGGTAACACAGGGGTGCATTTACTGTGCTTGTACCTGTCCAGTCTGGTGGTGAGCTGTGAAGAGGTGCGATGATGACCAAGCACAATCCAACCTGCTGCAAAGGGTAAGCTAGATTTGAGACTCAACATTCTGTTTGTCATTATAATCATCAGAATCATCAGAATAATCATGCTTTTTCAAATATTGCAATTGATTGAGAACCTAACGTAAGCTTGCTATTTGACATAACGCAAGGAAAGCATCAATAATGACAAATGTATGTCATTCAGCAAGATAGTTTGCCCTCGTTTGCAGCGGCGTATAACATGTATAATGAGAGCTATCGACGGAACGAAGCTAGTGAGCAGGGAGCCCATGTAGAGGTTGTCGGAGCTGTGTGGAATTATATTGGAAATGGAACATTTATCACTTCATTAAGATGTTTATGCGGTTTCAAGCGATAATGACATATTCTAATTATTATAAGGGCTACCCAAACACCCCATTTTACGTCAGTGCTCTATAATAAAATAATACTTGCAGAACAGCTTATAAGCGCTTTCATTATTATTATCCCTGGTCATTTGGTACAGTTCAGACCCGCACAAGTATCTTTTACACTTTCTCAACGCCCCGGGGAGTATACTAGCCGCAGGCAATCATATATGTGCACCAGGCTAATTTCACGAGACCAGGTACCCATTTATACACCTGGGTATAGAGAGCAGCAATTTGTATTACTTGTCTTGCTGAAGGACAAACTCAGTGGAGCATGTTTGAAAAGCATGTATGAATGCAGTACATCGGTTAGAGTAACTTAGCTAAATACTCCCTAGGGAGTTTTAAATGTGTATTCCATATACAAATGGATTTTAATTGAGGTAGTACTGTCATAAACGATGATTGTCCAAATCCTCGAAACTTACTTGGAACTCTAGGGGTTCTCTTATACCTTGTCATATTAATATTAACAATTAAAGCACGGGACAGGTTTCGGTTTTTCAAAAGTCCATTTCGTTCAAAAGATATTTACGATTGACGTGTTCAGACTGATGTTAAACTGTCTACGGGATAATTTAATCCGTGTACAAAGTAAGTGCAATGAGCTAGTGAATATCACTTTGCATTTTTGCTGATTTCTCGGCCAAAAAACATCAAATTTATGTGAAATTTCCGAACATTACTTTGTTGACATATCAGATCACACCTATACACATTTTATTACTATTTCAGTTACTAAACACACAAAAAAAGTAACTCCCCCCTAATCAAAATAGCGTAACTTTTTAACAAATAGGGATTGAGCAACATAACTTGGCAGGAATGTTTCTAAACTTATTGGCTAACGTCTCCGTGAAAATAAACTTGATCCGCCATGCCATGCATGAGTGAGCACACATTAAAGGCAAAAATGTCACTTTTCAAAAGTCACAAGAGTCAAAAAGTGACAATTTTGCCTTTGATGTGTGGTCACTCATTCATGACTCGACGGACCAATTTCATTTTCACGCAGAAGTTAGACAATAAATGTAGGAACAATCCTGCTGAGTTATTTTGATCAACACCTTTTCGTTAAAAAGTTATGTTATTTGATTAAGGGGGACTTATTTTTGTGTTTGGTTTAATTGATCAGTATTGTTGGAATAAACTCAACAAAAAAGTAAGTCCCCTCCTGATTAGAATAACATAACTTTTTAACAAAAGTGTTTTGAGCAAAATAATTCGGCAGGATTGTTCCTACACTAATTGACTAACTTCTGTGTGAAAATGAAATTGGTCCATGCATGAGTGAGCACACATCAAAGGAAAGATTGGCACTTTGTGTGCTCACTCATGCGTGACTCAATGGACCAACTTCATTTTCACACTGAAGTTAGTCAATTATAGGAACAATCCTGCCGAATTATTTTGCTCAAAACACTTTTGTTAAAAAGTTATATTATTCTA
>JBAMJV010006133.1:265000-267500 GCA_037951105.1 Echinarachnius parma
TTATTAAAATAATTTAACAAAATATTTTTAAATCCCACACATTTCTGAATATATACCAACATTGTTTTAAAATTGTTTTTGATAATCTCTCTATTGAGTTATTAATCTTACCAAACATCTCATTCACATATTTTAGGGGGGAAATGGGTGAAACAATGCCCTCTTGGCAATGTGTTAACAGCTGATTTATTAATAAAAAACCCTGTAACTTGGACGCTTATGTATGTGTTTTCTACCACTCAAGCAACGTTGAATTATGATTGTTAGTTTGTAATGATAACTGACAAGTTTTAGTTAACAACATTATGTTTGACTAGAACTATACTATCGCGTAAAGATTATATTTCCAGTTAGCCGGGAGATGTATTCGAGTGTCAACCATTTCAACGATTTCAATTTCAGAAAAAAGTAAAAATCTGGCTATAAAAATATGCTTGATATGCATAAAATTGATAACGATAATTGTTTATATTTCCTTTAAATGTTTTAACTATATTTGAGAGTTGGGCTTAATTCAACATGATGCGAATGACCAAGCACATTGAATTTTAGATCAAAAGGTTTGAATATGTGGCATAAGCTGATCAACATTCTGAATTATACAAATGTCCGTTTCTATTATTTCCGTAAGTATAATCATTTTGAATATGTCATATTAAATCACATGAGCAGAACCGAAGACAAAGTGCCACCACACGCACTGTCATCATCCCATCGGGCCGTTGATGATATTGAGAAGATATTGAAGGGAGGGTGCCACCCCCACCCACTGCCATCATCCCATCGGGCCGTTGAATATATTGAGAAGATATTGAAGGGAGGCTGCCACCCCACCCACTGCCATCATTCCATCGGGCCGTTGATGATATTGAGAAGATATTGAAGGGAGGGTGCCACCCCACCCACTGCCATCATTTCATCGGGCCGTTGATGATATTGAGAAGATATTGAAGGGAGGGTGCCACCCACCCACTGCCATCATCACATCGGGCCGTTGATGATATTGAGAAGATATTGAAGGGAGGGTGCCACCCCCACCCACTGCCATCATCCCATCGGGCCGTTGATGATATTGAGAAGATAGTGAAGGGAGGGTGCCACCCCACCCACTGCCATCATTCCATCGGGCCGTTGATGATATTGAGAAGATATTGAAGGGAGGGTGCCACCCCACCCACTGCCATCATTCCATCGGGCCGTTGAATATATTGAGAAGATATTGAAGGGAGGGTGCCACCCCACCCACTGCCATCATCCCATCGGGCCGTTGAATATATTGAGAAGATATTGAAGGGAGGGTGCCACCGCACGCACTGCCATCATCCCATCGGGCCGTTGAATATATTGAGAAGATATTGAAGGGAGGGTGCCACCCACGCACTGCCACCATCCAAGCGGGCCGTTGATGATATTGAGAAGATATTGAAGGGAGGTTGCCACCCCACCCACTGCCATCACCCCATCGGGCCGTTGATGATATTGAGAAGATATTGAAGGGAGGGTGCCACCCCACGCACTGCCATCATCCAAGCGGGCCGCTGATGATATTGAGAAGATATTGAAGGGAGGGTGCCACCCCCACCCACTGCCATCATCCCATCGGGCCGTTGATGATATTGAGAAGATATTGAAGGGAGGGTGCCACCCACCCACTGCCATCATCACATCGGGCCGTTGATGATATTGAGAAGATATTGAAGGGAGGGTGCCACCCACGCACTGCCACCATTCCATCGGGCCGTTGATGATATTGAGAAGATATTGAAGGGAGGGTGCCACCCACCCACTGCCATCATACCATCGGGCCGTTGATGATATTGAGAAGATATTGAAGGGAGGGTGCCACCCACCCACTGCCATCATCCCATCGGGCCGTTGAATATATTGAGAAGATATTGAAGGGAGGGTGCCACCCACCCACTGCCATCATCCCATCGGGCCGTTGAATATATTGAGAAGATATTGAAGGGAGGGTGCCACCCACGCACTGCCACCATTCCATCGGGCCGTTGATGATATTGAGAAGATATTGAAGGGAGGGTGCCACCGCACGCACTGCCATCATCCCATCGGGCCGTTGAATATATTGAGAAGATATTGAAGGGATGGTGCCACCCCACCCACTGCCATCATCCCACCGGGCCGTTGATGATATTGAGAAGATATTGAAGGGAGGGTGCCACCCACGCACTGCCACCATCCCATCGGGCCGTTGATGATATTGAGAAGATATTGAAGGGAGGTTGCCACCCCACCCACTGCCATCATCCCATCGGGCCGTTGATGATATTGAGAAGATATTGAAGGGAGGGTGCCACCCACGCACTGCCATCATCCCATCGGGCCGTTGATGATATTGAGAAGATATTGAAGGGAGGGTGCCACCCACCCACTGCCATCATCCCATCGGGCCGTTGAATATATTGAGAAGATATTGAAGGGAGGGTGCCACCCACCCACTGCCATCATCCCATCGGGCCGTTGAATATATTGAGAAGAT
>JBAMJV010006133.1:272500-297229 GCA_037951105.1 Echinarachnius parma
ACTACTACTACTACTACTACTACTACTACTAATACTACTACTACTACTACTACTACTACTATATACTACTTCTCCTACTACTACTACGACTACTACTACTATTACTACTACTACTACTACTACTACTACTACTACTACTACTACTACTATATACTACTACTACTACTACTTCTCCTACCACTACCACCACTACTACTACTACTACTACTGCCACTTCTACCATTGTTGTAACCTATTTTGGATTCCCCTTGTCTTATCTTACCCTGCTGTAAAAGAAGTGAATTATAGCGATACAGAACCACATGAGGCACACCAATAAACCGCTTTACCCCGAGGGGTTTCAAAAGCCCACCGAACAACGGAGTTTAGTCCTAAGCTCATAACTCCACCTTTGCTCGAATCCATTGGTGCAAGATAAATGCGTGTCTTGCATTGAATCCATTGGTGCAAGGTAAATGCATGGATAGTACTAGTACTATCCATGGTAAATGCGTGTATTGCATTGCTATCTGTAGTCTGGTTTACTTCATCGACCAGTTTTGTATATAAGCTGATTAAATGTCTGAATAATTTAACACAACACTAAGGTGTTTGTAAGGACGATAATTTAATCGTGAAAAGCGAGTGTACAGGCGAAAAACCTTGAATATAACGGTACACGGTTTCTCAGCGGCCGATATATAGCCAATGGATTTTTGTCTGATTGAGTGATTTGTTTTTATTTTCTAACGGCATATGCTCTAATCCAGCAAAAATAACGGTCTTTATTCCGGCATGCACTACAAAAGTAACTGAAATAACTAAAAACGCAAATGGTAGAGCACGTAATCAGGCGTCGTCATGCGACCATTGCGACTCATACCGCAAATGGTAAATAACACAATTATTCGCGTAACGCGACCGTTGCGACAGACACCACGCAATTTCACACAGTATGTTATAACCCATTTGTGTTTTCAGGACTCCAAACTTGATCTATTAAACAAGAAGAACAAGAAGAATACGTTTCAACATTTTAAAAACACCCGCTGACATTTCAATGCTTTGGAATCGTCTTATCAATTCAGATGCAAAAATATAGCTGTGTATTACAGTATCAGTTTCCTTAATTTTGATTACGATATTTGCATGTGTTTGTGTATTTGTTTGTTTGTTTGTGTGTGTGTGTGTGTGTGTGTGTGTGTGTGTGTGTGTGTGTGTGTGTGTGTGTGTGTGTGTGTGAGTGTGTGTGTGTGTGTGGGGGGGGGGGGGGGGGGTGGGGGTGGGGTGCTTGTGTGTGTTTATGCATGCAAATTGATAAGATCTGTACTTTTGCAACAAACGAGATTTTTCCACACACGCATACTCGTATTTCGCCCTTTCACAACTTTTCTTTCCCAGAATTATTATGTGTATTGTAGACTGGGTACGTTAAGAGTCAACAGAGTCTTCTGAGAGACGTAATTCAAATGATATCAATTACACTAAATCAACATGAGCAGTCATATAACAGGCAAAGACCAAACTCACTGTCCTTTCGGCAGTTTGCTTTTAAACCAGGTCTCATCTCGTGATTCTAGACCATGTCTCATCTCTTGGTTTGTTTTGGCTCAGATGTCTAAGCCTGAGAGCGATATAATTCCCTCATTTGATGGCATCGTCACAACACCGCCGCCCCACGCCAATTCGCGCCTCTATTGTTCACATTGTTCACCGTGATTGGAACTTTCAATTGGACCTGCGGAGGCCGGCAGACGTATTATTACTTTCCTTTCCACATAGACGGAATCCTTTACCATGTTTACACACAGCCCCACCCCTAGATCTACCAAATAAATATATGACGTACAAGAAATCATTATTGTCTGGTTCGCAGGGTTCCATTAGAACCTGCAGTTAACATGGTTAAGTAGCAACATTTATGTAGTTCTCTGGATTTTGCAAAACGAATTAGGCAGTAGTAATGATTTCGGTTTAAAATATCTGTTAACAGTTATTTTCTCTATAATGTCCATTTATGGGCTGTATATATTTATATTAAAGGTGATGTGAGCATCCTCCCCTTCAGCAACTGTTGGTATTAGCATTATTATGATAGTGATCGGCTGTATAGTTTGCATAATTTGATCATAAAAAGGGTCCATTGGCAATGGTCAATTTAGGAAAGGAAAAAATATTAATAAAACAACTCAACTGTGATATGTTGTTGTATGGAATACATTTATGATACCCATTTCCGTGTGCAATACAATGGTTACTCTATCTAATTGGCATAAGTTATGTATCAATGTGTCACTGAGACTAGAAGCTACCATGAGCTGCACGTACAAGGTTCTATATTATAGCTCCACACTTTCATTTTTTTTCAGTGGCCCGGTCGGACCTGTGAAATAATTTCTTCCCCTTTTTCTGGTGGCCCGAAAGAATTTACTGGCCCGAAAATCAAAATATCACTCTTTCCTGATCAAACATGTGATTATAGAAGAAGTATGACATGGAAGAAAACAAGGTTTTTCAATTTGTCAGTGTTGGGTTAAAAAATCTGCTTGCCCGATCGGGCCACCAAAGTATGACTTTTATACATTTTTGCTGGCCCGAAGTGCAATTTCACTGGCCCCGGGACAGCGGGCCAGTGCAAGTGTCGAGCCCTGATATAGTCATGGTGTAACTATACATTGAAGATAATAAACTTGGTTTCAACTTCGGCATCCTTTTGGCAACGTATATGACTAGCACTGATACTTACCTAATTTACATATTACATATTATTCACCCTGATCTGAGAATAGCAACGTAATAAGCAATACCACTTTTCTACGGTTTCGGGGACAACGAATTCGTTCCTTATAGTATACTCTTTTGCTTGTATAATCATGACAACGCTGGTCATCCCTGGCTCCTTGAATGTTTGCATGTCATACACCCATTTGTGCGCATTTTTTGAGGGATTTGTTAATTTGTTCACCATACAGAACTGAAATGTCAACTATTCAAGTATTCCCGATTCTAATTATAATATACCAACGTCAATAGAGACCATATCTCTATAGACATAAACTAACTCACGACATTGTAGGCTGAGTACAATCAGGGGCGGCCATCTTGGTTTGAATAAGGTTGACAAGGGCCCTGTTGCAGGAAGAAATACAATCGGTTGTGAGTTACAATCGGTTGTGAGTTACAATTGATTGTAAGTCAGAAAGGTTTGCGCGTGTCAACCAATCAGATTTGCGCATTTAGAACACATGATCTGACTTATTGGTACACCGATGCCCTGCGACGAGTGAAACAAGAACGCCGACGTCTTGAAAGGAAGTTAAACAAAACATTCCTGCAGATTGATAAAGAACTATATGCTGCCAAATGCACATAATACAACAGTCTCCTTGAGGACACCAGGGTGCAACATTTCCAGAACAAGATTCTTGACTCTGACCAGAAGCAACTCTTCCACATCATAGATCAACTAACATCACCACGAGAGAGAACAGTCCTTCCGAACCACGAGAGCCCAACAGCGTTAGCAAACGAATTCGCAGATTTCTTCCAGGAGAAGATCCAGCTTCTCCGACATCAGCTAGATCTGGAAACAGAAGGCGCACTGACAGTAGACATTACCAGGCCTGCCTGTCCCTAGTTTGAAGAGTTCAACTCTGTTCAGGAGGGCGATATAGAACGAATCATCAAGACTGCTTCGACATCATCTTGTGAACTTGATGCCATACCGGCCTCGATCCTTAAGGAATACCTACCTGAGCTACAAAGTACAATTACGTATATTGTAAACATCAGCCTCCAGTCAGGTGTAGTTCCATCGACGATGAAGTAAACTATCATGGCTCCCCGATTGAAGTACAATGATGCACATTTACAATCACTTTCAAGCTACCGCCCCATTTCGAACATCAGTTACGTGAGCAAAATTATGGAAAAGGCTGTTGTCATCCAGGTCCAAGAACACCTCAGCCACAATGACTTATACGCCAAGACACAGTCTGCATATCGACCACATCACAGTGTAGAGACAGCCCTGGTCAGGGTACAGCATGACATCCTCTCAGCACTTGATAAAAGGAAAGAGGCAGTTCTAGTACTCTTGGATTTTTCGGCAGCTTTCGACACCATAGACCATGACACTCTGATTGAGCGACTTGCGGAGCGATTTGGATTTGCTGGAACAGCTCTCAACTGGATACGCTCTTATCTTCATGAACGCAGCCATACTGTCAAGATTGGAAACTCTTATTCAAAGCCTGTCACTGATGTCTGCGGCGTCCCACAAGGGTCTGTTATCGGACCACTTCTGTTCACATTGTACGTCACACCGAAAGAAGACATTATCCGGGCGCATGGTCTTAATGCCATGCTGTATGCAGATGACTCCCAGATCTACTCCATCTTTGACTCTACTGACCGTGACAAAGCCATTACTGATGTGAATGCCTGCCTGAAGGACATCAGAATATGGTCGAAACAAAACAAGCTCGCATTGAATGATGCCAAGACAGAAGTACTCCACCTCACTTCCAAGTTTGTGCCAAAACATAGCTTAGACGCCAAAGTACAGATGGGGGTGACGAAATAAACAGTTCTCCCGTGGTTCGTAACCTTGGTGCGAAAATGGACGAACACCTGACCATGTCGGCCCAGGTGACAAAGACTTGTCAAGCTGCCATGGGAGCGATCCGCAAGATTGGCAAGATTCGCGACCACCTGGACCAAACTACTGCAGAGATGCTTATCCATGCATATGTCACATCCCGGCTAGATACATGCAATGCACTCTTGGGGGGTCTTCCAGATACACAAATTAACAAACTCCAGCGCATACAGAACATAGCCGCAAGGATTGTCACTAGATCTCACAAACAAGAGCACATCAAACCCATCCTCTACCGTCTGCACTGGCTTCCAATTCACCTCCGTATCCAGTTCAAGATCCTGCTCCTAGTGTACAAATCCCTCAATGACACATCTCCTCACTACATCTCAGATTTCATCAAGGAATACACCCCAACCCGTACGCTTCGGTCCAATAACCAGAACCTTCTCCAGATATCTAGAACCAATACTAAATTCTATGGGGAACGTGCCTTCGGCACCATAGCTGCACGACTATGGAACTATATCCCTCTCTACATACGCAATGCCTCATCCGTCGACAATTTCAAACGTGCTCTCAAAACATTCATACTCTCCCCTTAAGTGCCCAATATTGTTCCATATTATGTATATTCTGTAGCGTTTATTGTTTAATTGCTTATTTGTGTAGTTTAATCATTTATGTCTGGTATTATATGAATTTAATTGTGCTGAATATTTTGTGAACTAATTGTGAAGCGCATAGAGATGAGTCCATATTATGCGCTATATAAATGTTTCATTATT
Source organism: Echinarachnius parma (assembly GCA_037951105.1). Lineage (NCBI taxonomy): Eukaryota > Metazoa > Echinodermata > Echinoidea > Clypeasteroida > Echinarachniidae > Echinarachnius > Echinarachnius parma. The sequence continues at coordinate 277,868 of JBAMJV010006133.1, forward strand.
ATTATTATTATTATTACAATTAATTGTAACTTACAATAGATTGTATCTTTTTCTGCAATGGGGCCCTGGTGTTACGTGGAATACCTAACCCTAGGTATAACTCATTATTGTGGCTTTCCCAGGTTATAGAATAGATTTGTATGAAATATGCAAATTATGTTAATAGTCTAATTATACTATTCGTATGCATTATCCAATGTCGCCAAAATGGACACAACATTTTATATCATATCTTGAACTCATAGTTACCACATGATCCAATGCAACACACTTCACTTACTGCTGATTGGAGGTTCTAGCAAAGCATGGACAGCCATCCTTGATTTCAGAGTGTTGCACATGAAATGAATGCCAGAAATGGATTCCCTACCTTGAAGTACCCCATATTGTAATCTTCCTCATTATCTTGCCCTTCCTATATTGACATTTATCTTTGACTTCATTTATAAAATATACAAATTACATTCTTACTATAAGCCAAACAACAAGGCATAATAGAAATGAGAAAGCTCCAAATGAGTTTGGTTGATTTTTGACAAAGTTAATGGATCACTTTAATAATGCTAATACATTTAATGTGTGACATGTTCACTCCACGATTGCAAATAAAGGTGTGTTTTTAGGTAAGGTAGATCCTTATATCAACAAACAACTTTCTTGATATACATCTGTATTATCATATCATGCGAACAATGTAAATGTCTAAATTCCACCATTGTCTTTTATTGTCATTTTGCTCCTTTTGCTTTAAAGGCATGTGATGACAGTCTGGCATCGGTGACACGGGAGGAGTCTACTGGGATGTGTGCCAACGGCTGGAATAACCAATCGAGGTAAGCAGGTCACTGGTCAATACATAGTTGGAATAACCAATCGAGGTAAGCAGGTCACTGGTCAATACATAGTTGGAATAACCAATCGAGGTAAGCAGGTCACTGGTCAAGACATAGTTGGAATAACCAATCGAGGTAAGCAGGTCACTGGTCAAGACATAGTTGGAATAACCAATCGAGGTAAGCAGGTCACTGGTCAAGATATAGTTGTATTTCCTCTCACATCGGTCAGGGTGCAAAACATGCATCGAAGGGTAACAAATAATTGAGAAATATCGTTAGGTGATTATCGCGGATCGATCATCGCTTATTAAGGCGCAGTATTACATGTAGTATATACTGGGTGTTAGATATTAAACACCTGTCTCTTTATACAAATAATACACGGTCTAGAGTGCATTGTGTAAATGCATCGCACGCGAGGCTATGTTAGCTGTGCATTACGCACGAGGCGTAAGCCGAGTGCGCAATGCACAGCTAACATAGCCGAGAGTACGATGAATTTACATGATGCACGATATTATGACCGTAGTATTATTTGTTTTATAAAACGAGCTCAACCACGGATTGTTTTATTTTGCTGGATTATTGAAAACAGACTTGCCACAATTAGTAACCCAGTCTATCTACTCTCTAGAGTATGAATTTATTAGGAATTTACAAAAATTAATCATCACTTCTGCACTCGCTTCACTGAATTTGACTCTGCAGCTCGGCAGATCAAATGCAGTCGATTTGAAATTGCCACCAAATTTCCCGTAAAAGTGAGAATTAACAAAGAATTTCATGCATTTCCATTCCAAAACTAACCAATATCAAACCACATACCATATAATTTACGAAACAGCTAAGATTGATTTACTACAGAACAGATAATTTACAAAACGAAGCATTTTCCATCTTTTTTGTCACTTTCGCAAGATTGTCTTCGATCGAACTATGTAAACAAGCATTGTGACGTCACGTACAGCCGTGCAAAAAGTTGTGCAACGAAAACGAGTAACGCACCCCGGTTGCACCCTGTTTTGCTCGGTCGTGCATGTTTGTTGAAATTTAATGAATAGTTACGTGACAGGATTTAACCAATCATTACAGAATTCACCAGAGCCGTTTTATAATTTACTTTAACTAACATGTATTGCATGTTGTCGTTTTGTTGTCTTATTGTCAACCCCAGGCGTGGTTGTGTTACATACTACAATACAGTAAAGTTCTGGGCCCCGTTGCAGAAAGAGATACAATCGATTGTAAGTTACGATTGATCGTAAGTCAGAAAATGTACGCGTTTCAACCAATCAGATTTGCGCATCTAGAACACGTGATCTGACTTACGATTAATTGCAACTTACAATCGATTGTTTCTCTTTCTGCAACGGGGCCCTGGTGTTTCAAACATATGGTTACGAGGTTGAGTAAATGTAAGAGTTGGTAGGAATTGCAAGTCACATTGTGTATCATTTATCAAATATAATCGAAAATCTTTAACACAATGTTTCTGTTTGTATTGATCATTTATTTCCATACAGAAACTTTGCTTTTGGATGTGTCCCATGGCTTACGAGCAGCATGTGACGTCATACAACCATTCGGGTCGACGTCATGGGAATATTGGCCAGGGAATGGAAGGTGTAACAGCCCTTCCCCCCATACAGCACCCCCGACGGAACTACAGTAGAAGCAATAGTGAGGGAGAACGCTATCAGCGGTCCTCCAACAAGTATGAAACTATAAAGAAACTTATCAAAACGGGCAGGAAATGCAATGAGTTTAAGAAACAAGGGGATACACCATTAATCCCCGGTTCTGATGAATCTGGTAAGTCGTCATCATCGACATCGGGGGCGACCATTTGTCCAGTTTCAGCTGAAAGAGCCATCTCAAACAGACACGAACAGAAACAGGTGGAAAGTAATCGAAGACCGAAGACTGGGGTCAGTGGTAAATTGACATCCAAGCTTCTTGAAGGAACAAAACGGAGGAGCTACCCACCTACTACCACCATGGAGTGGTTCAATCAACAGGCTTCAGTGACGGAACACTCTGCTAGGCTACGACGAGAGTTGTCCAAATCGTGTCCGATGTTAGCAAACAATCTCAGTATGCTCTCCGTTGACATCGATGAGGAGACAATTGTTAGCTCGCAAGTGCCCATAGACCAGCAAAAAGTCCGAACGACGAACTCTCCGGCGCTAATTCCGAAAGACGAAACGAATATCAAGGGGAGATTGAGTGGAGAGAAGGAGCGGGTAAAACATAATAACAAAAAGTTGTTGGCTTCCTCGAAGAGTCTTGACGATAATTCTTCTTCCTACAAGTCAATCAGACCGCCCTCGTGGCAGACGGTGCCAACTGAACCAGAGGCCAATGGGCTCAGTGGGAAAGGTCCAGATCGTGATAAACAAGTCCAGACGGTGATAGGTGACGGGCTCAAGAAGACTACTTTCGGCAGGCATGAAGATGGTATGACATACCGACAGCCAAAGCCACCTTCTTGGCAGACAATCCAGACTGAAACACAAGAAAACCCTGATGCTCAACCTAACGGGATATCGTCAGAGAAAAATAATGTGCCAATAGCTAACGATCTTCCTACGAACACTGGAACGATACCTAAAGCTGACAGACAGTGCCAAAGCGCCGGGTCATCACGGTCGCCTCGATCTCCGAATAAAAACCCACCCGATGATTACGGCGATGATGTTGCAGAGAATTCGTCGGAGATCCAAACCTCGGCGAACCGGCCACGTGGTGGCCAGCGGCGGTCAAACATTAAGCGAACGCGGAGCCGGGTCATCGATGCACGGGAGATCCCCGATCATGCACCCATCATACCCCTCTCCAAGACCAAGCACTCCGAGTTCCAACTCAGAAAGACACAATACGACAACAACGTCTACCTTAGCGATAACAAGGCACGATGTCAACAATGGTTGGCCGGACTGCTAGAAGAAGTCGATGATGATGACAATGAAGCGATAACCAGATCGAGTTCTTCATCTTCCAGGGTACCGCGTGCGGCAGCTTCCGTCGAGATCGATGTGGATGACGAGAACGAATTCGTGACATGTGACTTGGAGTTGTCACGTGACAAGTGGATGTATGTTGGTTCTCCCTACCCTTCGTCGGGTTCAGAGGAGGAAACGTGATTAAGATTAGGCTTGCAAAGCAACGCAATAATTGTCAAAAAATATAATAAAATACGCATACTACGTATTATAATATGCATTACTTTAGGAATTGTCGATATTGAGGTGACAGTAAAGTTTTGGTTAAGTGGGCGGTTCAAGAAATAATTACTGTGAGCTAGAGAAATACTAGATGCAGTAGTTGAAAATTAAAAACAATCATAATTTCAACACAGCTGAAATCAAAGTCTGTTTAATGAAAATCCGTCCACCAGCTGTTAAACAGCTGGAATATCCATGAATAAAGTATTTTGATTTAAAGTCGCGAGTTTTTACTTTTTATACACAATATGCAACAAAATGAAAGAATCGCAAAGACTACAAATTTGTGGATGGCTTTTAAATTAATGTTGACAACTTATCTATTGAATGATTATATAAACGATATGTAAATTGTTTTAGTTGAAAATAAGCTCCTAGCTTTTTTATAAGATCAGATTTTCTTTGCCTTCAAGCTTATGATTTGTTTAATGTGGAGAAAATACATTCTAATCGTACGTGCATCCTTCAAATTAGTGTTATATTTAAATGGAAATCTGATGAGAGGACAAGATAACGGCAGTGGCGTATATAATAGTCACCCAGACAGGGGAAGCCTGTGTCTCATTGATGGCTACAGAGGCAGGCTTCATTTATCCTCCTTCCCAATATCTCAGCTGGATTAACGAGGTGCAACTGAACTGATAGTTCATTATTGCCATACATCAGATCATGATAATAATAATAATTAGGATAATTAATATATTCGATTTATGAACATGATGAAACGCCTAATATGATTGCCCAACCAGCGCTTTACAATGGTATGGTGTCAGTAATATTGGTCAGTCATGGATGTCTTCAAGTAATACATTACCCCAGAAGTCGTTACTATTGCATTTATTTTAATTTCAAGTTTATTTTGACTACAATTTACATTCCTGTGTGTATTCATTAAGGAAAGTTTGATGAGTCATGTCCAGGAACGCTAACCCTAGATTCATGTCGTTAAGCTTGGGCCATTAAGACTTTACTCGAAAAGGGATTTAAAAAAAATTTCATAAAAATCTCAAGTACTTAATTCGATGTGAATAATGCCAAATCAATGTTGATATGTGTGCCAAGTTTAGCATTCCACTGCTTACAATTTAATGTCTACAAAATAATATGTAGCCTATTTAAAATTGCTCAAATCGACTTCGAGAAATCTCATACATGTCAAATATTTACTTATCATCCAAGTAGACCTAATTTTAAGTTCCATTTTGTGTTCATGTATGTATGTGTGTGTGTGCGCGTATGTGCGTATGTGTGTATGTGCGTGTGTGCGTGTGTGTGCGTATGTGTGTATGTGTATTTGTATGTATATGTGTGAATCCGAACGGTACGAATTTGAAATATTATTATACAATTTGAAAGTTTCGCTTAATATTTCTCATTAGATTAAAACTATTGCACACACCAACATAGAATAGTTGAAGTTATGACCTTATTCGAAAGTACAAATCTCTTATTAATTTGTATATACGGCCATATCAGTTAATATCAAGGACTAAAGACATGAAATTCAATCTACCGTTGATTGGTTTATTTACGCTAGTCATTGTAGCTAATTTTCTCACAAGGACACGAATGCAATGTACTGTTGTAATGGCTGTGTTCGTTGTAGCTAATGTTTTCTCACAAGGACACGAATACATTGTACTGTTGTAATGGCTGTGTTTCTATGTTTGCAATAATCATGATGATAATTATTCTGATAACATGCTTCGTAAAGTGCCTATACATATAATGTGATTGTATAATAAACATGAAAGTACAGCTGTATTAGTGAATAACCAAGTCCATAGTTTTGTCTTTTCGGAGACCGAAGCAGTCGGGTTGGACTCTACAGGCCTGAGTCGACTATTCTAGTTATTCTAGTCTTATTTAAGTGATTCATTCACTTTGTAAAAAAATCCAATAGTGATATTTGATACTTCAATAATTTACCAATATACGTGCAGGATTATTATGAATGATGTGTGACAGTTTGATGGAAAAAGAACACTGTTTACCCAGTGAGAAAAGTAAACATCGATGTCAGCGTTGTATTACCTACTGCTCATTGAATTGTACTTTTCATTTTTTCATTCAATTATACATATCTCCATAATTAGAGAGATGAAAAATCGAAACTCATTTTAATATTATGTTACCATAAGCCAAACGACTAGGTGCAAGAGAAATGCGAATGTTACAGCTGATTTTGGTTGAATTATATGAAGTTAATGAATCACTTTAAGTCATCATAGTGAAAAAAAAGAATGTTCTTGAAATAATGAACATTACTTCTCATATGAAATTAAAAACGAAGTCTCTTTTATGGCATCTTAAGCCATATCACATTTATATTGATTCTATTAAAAGAAATAAATCAAATCGTATTTAAGCTGAGTAAAATGTTGCATTTTGTTTGTGATTGCGTGTAACATTTAATAACATATTATGGCCCGAATTATCATCAGTGGCATAGCTTTAATCAGGGCTAAAAGACTAGTAACCGGTTAAACCATCTCACATCTGTGAAAATCACTAGCCCATTTATGGCTGTCATTATGCCTACGGGGATATTCTAATTGTTATTTTGTATTATTCAATCAATCCCTCTTCATGTACATGCTCTATAGTCCAGTAAATCTAGCAAATCTTAGGGGATATACCTCGGCAAAATTGCAACATGGGATTTTTCAAAGGGGGAATGGGGAAATCGAAGCTGGGGAAAGTGGATTAATTTGCATGATAAAGATAATTTGCATAATTGTGAAATAAGATCAGGGGTCATTTTCTATCTACGAATAGTACACTAGTAATTAAAACAAATATTCTAAGGTATTTTGGGGCAAAGAATCCATTTACGCGTTTGCAAGTGCCATACGAGCAAAACCCTGAAATCCAAGATTGCTGCCCCTAATTTGCATATTTATGAATATTATTGGTTTTAGTGGCTACAGCCTGTAATAAGCAATAATTACAGGTTTCTGTTCTTCAATCATGTTATAAATGTGTATAAAAGATACTTCAGCTTGGTTGCTGACTTGGCAACCTCTAGCAATGTATACAATTAGCATAATTATGATTATTTACATAATTTGCATATTCCCAGAAATCAGGTAAAATCGTGGATATTATAAACCCAGAAGGTAAAAAGACGAGAAATACCACTTTTCCAAGGTTGTTTTTGTTTGTTTGTTTGTTTTTTTTTGTTTTTTGGAGGGTGGCAGCAAATTCATTTATGATACCTAATTCGACGTATCACCTTGGCAACCCATATAAATCCAAGATGGCCGCCTGTGGCATTTTAAGGGAGATAATGCTATTTGCCACTTTAACAGCATTTATTTTATAGAGTATAACTGTTTTAATGTTAGCAAACAACTACATTAATACGTATTCTATTTGCTAATTCAAATAATTGAGAGTCCAAAAATTATAATAGCGTTCTAATATAACCAAAAAAATGAAGTCGTGTATCATAACATGTGAAATTTGGGGAGCAGCCATCTTGGATTTAAGAAGGTTGCCATGGTGATATATGGAAATAAATATAAAAAATGGACTTGTTGCCCCAAAAAAAACAAATTAGGTAAATAACCCAATATTATGCAAATTATATGCATTGCTGTAGGTTGCCAAGGTGGCAACTAATCTGAAATATCTTTACTTCATATTTAGAACATGAATGAAAAATAATAATCTGGAATTATTGCTTAGAGGGAAAGATTGAATCAGGGGTGTCGATCTGTTCGGAAAACACAATACATTGGGGGGGGGGGGGGGGGGGGGGGGAGCATTGTTTGTGAACAATAGCTCGCCCCCCGTACAGTGTGGACGAGATTCTGGGTCAGACATGGCTGTACAGTGTGGACGAGATTGTGGACGTGATTCGGGGTTTAGACATAGCTGTACAGCGTGGACGATATTCGGGATAAGATATAGCCGCATAGCGTGGACGAGATTCGGGGTCAGACGTAGCTGAACAGTGTGAACGAGATTCGGGGTTAGATATAGCCGTACAGTGTGGACGAGATTCGGGGTCAGACATAGCCATACAGTGTGGACGAAATTATGGGTCAGACATAGATATACAGTGTTGACGAGATTCGGGGTCAGACGTAGCCTTAAAGTGTGAACGAGATTCGGGGTCAGACGTAGCCGTACAGTGTGGACGAGATTCGGATCATAGGTGTACAGTGTGGATGAGATTCGGGTCAGACATATATAGCCGTGCAGTGTGGACGAGATTGGGAGTTTTCGATCGCTGATACGAGGACTGTTGACCTATCGTCCCAGTGAAGTACAACATTGAGTTGACTAGGCACGTTGACTGTTGCTAATTTACCTTTTCGATTTCATACGACGACGCGCGTTCAAGTCTCTGGATAGTTAAGCCATGCATTGCTTGTGCAAAGTTTGCAGAGAATAGAAGATTAGTTTTGTAAACAAAAGGGTTTTAATATCCAATACAGTCAAACCTGTGTATAGTGACCACCAGATTGAAAGAAGAAAAATGGACGCTCTTAACAGGTGACCTTTATAGACAGGTTCTATACAATCTTATTAAGACAAACCTCTGTATAGTGACCACTCAATTGAAACAATACAATTGAAACTTGATTGCAAGTGACCTTTATAGACAGGTGCCAACATACAGTCAAACCTGTGTATAATGACCACCAAAGGGATATGAATAATTGGCCGCTATAAACTGGTGTCCATTGCAGACAGTTCCAAAATACCGTTTACAGTCAAACCTGTGTGTAAAGACCACCAAATGAAAACAAGAAAATTGGCCGCTATTATCAGGTGACCTTTATAGACAGGTTCCGAAATATTGTTTACAGTCAAACCTGTGTATGACCACCAATGGAAAACAAGAAAATTGGCCACTATGATCAGGTGACTTTTAAATACATGTTCCGAAAAGTCATTTACAGTCAAACCTGTGTAGAAAGACCACCAAAGGAAAACAAGAAAATTGGCCGCTATTATCAGGTGACCTTTATAGACAGGTTCCGAAATATTGTTTACAGTCAAACCTGTGTATGACCACCAATGGAAAACAAGAAAATTGGCCACTATGATCAGGTGACCTTTAAATACATGTTCCGAAAAGTCGTTTACAGTCAAACCTGTGTAGAAAGACCACCAAAGGAAAACAAGAAAATTGACCGCTATTATCAGGTGACCTTTGTAGACAGGTTTCGAAATACCGTTTACAGTCAAACCTGTGTATAATGACCACCAGACTGAATGAAAACAAATTGCCGCTCTAAACAGGTGACCTTTATAGACAGGTTCTATAAAATCTTATTAAGACAAACCTCTGTATAGTGACCACTCAATGGAAACAATACAATTGACACTAAATTGCAAGTGACCTTTACAGACAGGTGCCAACATATTGTGTACAGTCAAACCTGTGTATAACGACCACCAAAGGAAAACAAGAACATTGGCCACAATAAACAGGTGCCCTTATAGACCTGTTCCATAAAATCATATACAGTAAACGTCGTATGGTGACCACCCAAGTGCAACAAGACATGTGGTCGCTATAAACAGGTGACCTTTATAGACAAATTTCATAACACAGTGTACTGTCAAACCTGTGTATAGTGACCAGCCAAATGAAACATTGGAAGTGGGCGCTATAATCAGGTAACTTATTATTGACAGACTCCATAGAATTAAAATGAGATAGTAAAACCTGTGTATAGTGACCACCCAATGCAGACAAGAAGAGTGGATGCTATAAACAGGTAACCTTTATAGACAAGTTCATTTAAATCATATAGTTCAGTTAACCTGTTTACAGAGACCACAGCAGAGAAACAAGAAATATACAGCTATATATGACGTTGTTTTTAGTAGCCAAATAGTGCTTGTCGTCACAGATCTAGACCGACGGCAAAACAGGAGTGTACACGTATTAGATATCTGGTACGAACGACGGGCACGTAGATGCGCATGCGCACTGCTTCAAAAAATGACGTCACTGTACCAGTCCACTAGTGAACGTACAAATCGAAAAGTCCGTAATAGCTGCACATGTGTACCTATTCTACTTCCCTTTTTCTATACACATCTTTCCCTCTAGACTTTCCTCTCACTCGCTCTTGCACGAATTACATTCATGATACAAAAAGTATTAAAGGGATCTAGTAACATTCCAAATCGACAAATCCTACTCAGAACTCTAGTGGTTAATTATTGTTGTATTTGTATTACCAAAAGAAACATGGAACAGTTTTTGGCTTTTCGAATTTCCCTTTCGTTAGAAAAAAAATATCTACGACTGAAGTGTATACGTTTTAAAAAAATTATCCACTGAAAAGTTATAACCGTGTACAAAGTCAGTGCAATGAGTTTGCGAATATCACATTTCTCGGCCATATAAACATCCGTTTCAAGGGGATTTTTTTTACACATTGCTAAGCTGGACATATCAGATTTAAAAAAAATACACATTTTATCACCCATTCATCACTTTTTTGCACATATCAACAAAGTTATTAGATCCCCTTTAACGAGTTCTTGAAATAAAGTTGCAATAATATATACCAAGTCACATGTGTTCAAGTCAGTGCGTAATTAATTATCATCATAAAAAACATTTCAGATTTACGATCAAGTGATGGAGAAACAAAGATTCTTAAATATTTTGTATAACAATAGTGAAAATTAGAAGATAATTAGCAAACGCGTTCGTTCACAAGACATTAAAACCCTTGTCTCATATCATGCAAGGAGAAAACAACAACAGACGAACTAATTTAGTTCAAGCTAAAACAATGTGATGGACGCACGAATGGCATACCGTTTTCTTCTTGGCTTCTGCAAACATCAAGGGTAGGAGTACTATGTTAATTACGGGATTTTTTATACAATAGTTTTAAAATAAGGTTTTTCTAACAAGTAAGGTTAATGAGAGAGTATGAAATACTCAATGATTAACGAGCTTACTGCCTGGAAAGAAAGTAGCTAATGACATAAGGTAATGATAATAACCTTTGTGAAGGTATTGATTCTTTGTATATAGAAAAAACATACATAGTAATGTTCATGTTTCAAGGATGTCCTAATAAACCACGCAACAATGATCTCTTATATTACATATAATTACATGTTACTTTCAGATAAATATGTCCATTATGATATTGCTAAAAAGATATATAACAATACAGAAATATTTTCATCATAAACACATTTGTATAAACTATTGCACATTGTATATCATGATGATTATTACAAGTAACTTTGTAAGTGATTTTATAATTCAGATATGACAAGTAAAATAAGAGTACAGTACTCCATCACTATATCAATTATATAAAATGGCATTAGGTATTAAAGGATAAGCAACCTTTTGCAAGATGCTTGAGTGCTGGGTTGATCCAAATATAGGAATTATACAGCAAAAAACGAATTGTTACTACTACTACTACTACTACGTCTGCTACTACTACTATACAACTACTACTACTACTATTCTTATACTACTACTACTACTACTATATACTACTACTACTACTATTACTACTACTAAAACATTAGATGCACCAGTTTTGTATGAAAAAAGGCTAAAACCAATGATTTTTTTTAAAATATCGCCCTCTTGAGTTGTAACGGCTCTTTTTGAATGATAGCAGGGGTTTTACTTGTCGTTTGTAATTGTGTATACTTTTCGAGCATGGTGAAGTTATAACTATTACTTTGTAACCGTCAATGGAGGTGCAGGTTTTTGTTATAAAGTTAAGTTTGACCAATAGCCTCAACTATCCATTTAAGCATCGGTAATCAACCAATAGGAATGCTCAATTTCCCTTCATTATGACGTCATCATCTTATGTAACTCTCTTTGACACGTCCTCCCCCCCCCCCCCCCCCGCCTCCTTCAACCCATCTCCTCTATACTCCCTTTACAATGACTCGGGGTGTTCAATCATGATCAGTTTGAGCCTCAAGTAATCGTATATCCAAGAGTCTCGGGAATGAAAAGGAACGAAATCAAATGAGCATGTCTAGCTTCGCAGCACAGAAACGCAAGAACCCAGTGATGGTTCATCTTGTCACAAAGGGGCAGAGTCAACCGGTCAACAAGTAAAACAATCGCAGTGATCCGTTCTGAAACGAAGCAGGGCGACATGTTACCACCATTTTGCCCCCCCCCCCCCTTCCCCCGTATTTCGTTTCATTATTATTTTCCTTCATGACACGTCGAGTAAAGCCGGGGGGCCGACTGGTAATACACCCTGATTGAATAGCAATACAATTGATCGAAAAATGCTATTTATCATTCTTCACGTTAGACATGTTAGAGTCGCCCCTTATACGTAAAATGGCGGCAAAGTGTTGACTTGGTGATCTATAAGATGACTCTGCCCGGGAGGAACGAAGCGAATCTCATCCGGCATGTCATCCTGCATTGTAACTATAACCTTGATGTGCCTGCATATTCAAAATGTGCTATTTTGTAAGCGTTTGCGTTTTTCTTCTGTTGTTAAGTCCATAATGGGGTGGTTTAAACGTGTTTTTATGATAAGCTTTGTAAAGTGGCAAGGATGAGCCTCAAACGACACTTACTATTATATTATGGATTAAAACGGGGCTAAATGGCAGAATAGCAGATGGATTTCGTCGAAAATGTTCGAAGCCGAGACCAAGAAATTTCAACGTTTTAGATCCCGAGACCAGGATTCCTTCGCAATTTTCGAGGCCCAAGACCCAGGTTAAAGGGGTGGGGGGGGGGGGTTGAAACCCCCCACAACCCACCCCCCCCCCCCCGGGCACGACCTAATGCTACTACTACTACTACTACTACTACTTACTACTACTACTACTACTACTACTACTTCTACTACTACTATTTATGCTGCTGCTTGACGCTTCTTGTTGATTCTTTTAACAATTATTATCTTTCTATTTGTATTATCACTACCAATATTATTGTTGTCCATTATTATGATTACCGATTTATTATTATTATTATTCTTTTTGATTATAATGATTGTTGATTCATTGTTATTTTTTGCTGTTATTACTATTTTTATTATATATTTTTTTATTGGTATTATTGGTATTATTACCATTATTGGTATTATTACCATTATTTTCAGTCATGAACATGAGACACTTATAGGAACATGCACACGCGCGAACGAATTAAAGCATTTTCTGTACTTACTACACAACGTATTATACTGTATTATATTATACTGTTTATTTGATAACATTTGAATAAATCCATAATTTAAATAATATATCAAACATCTGTCACTATCCATATGCTATGTAACAGTCTGATACAGTATGATACCCAGCTATAAGTTAGGTTGTCAGTGATATCTTCCCGTGGGCTTGGAACATTGAGCACAATCTTACGGCGCGGAATGCAGTTGAGTGTTTGACCCGTAAGAGGAGTAGAGTCCACGGCTGGACAGTCACTGAGCCAGTGATTCACTAATTTCCTCTCTCGGCATTTCATCCTTCGGAATCACCCGTGTTTTATCCTCCTACCGCTTTCTGCTCCTGGCTGTGATGTTGTAGGGTCAACGGCAAACTTGACGGCCTTCTCCTGTTGGTATTTTCCGCGAGAGCTGATTGAGCTGACATCACCATCTGGCGGTCCCTGTGGTTCGACCCCCTTTGGTTAACATCCACAGCGGACCAGTCTCCACCTGTCTCAGAGGTCAGCATCTCTGCAGGAGCCGTGTGAGGTTTTCTGGAACGTCACACGTTGATCATGCCTCTCTGTTGCTGGAACTGCTCCTGTTGTGACTTTGGCATTTGGTTTGTGATGAGTAGTCTCTGAAATGTTTTTGACACTCGAGCTATGTAGCTCTTGTGGAACATACGTCGGCTTAGCTTCAGTAGTCGCCGTCTTCAGCGATTCATCGGAAACTCTTTAATAAGTCTTTGTCGGCTCATGGGTGTCGGCTTCGAGCAGAATCGCTTCGGGTTTCGTTCGCTTCTTCTCTGCTATCAGCATAGTGCACACCGTCCTTCCGTCCGATCGGAGGCATGCTGAGCTGATCGACATACGCTCTGCTGATCCCGTAAGTCATCATCTGATACCGAGGTAGATGGATTTCACCGGCTCGACCTCGGACTCACGTCGCTTCTTTTCGTGAGAGCCGATCGATGTGACCGTGATGGCATTTCTCGTCAAATCGCATGATTTCGATCGGACGTCCATTGCATTGGAGTTAGTCACCATAGTTGGTGCCGATCTTTTCTGAAAACAGTTTACTGCTAACTGGACATGACGTCAAGTTGTGCTGGAGGCAGTGACACATCTTTCTCCGTATCATATCGCTGAACCGTAGATCTGTCGTTATCGGGCTTCGAACTGGTCATGTCCGGAATGAGTCCGATTCTGCTCGCCACTCTTACATGAGATTAATGGACAGGTTACCAATGGAGTGCCGTTCGCCATTCCATGGACCGTGATCACACTGCGGTTGTCGTTGATGTCGGGCAAACTCGCACTGGTTTGCTTGAGTGTAGGTGAGGTATACAGTCGTTGTTTGATTTTGACGCTCTTCTGGCTGCTGCTGGTCGAGCGGAGCTTCCAGCTGTGTTACCCCCGGACATGCCTCGGACGGAGCTCCTCTACCCGGACGCAATGGCCGGAAGAATGCAGGAGGCCCATTGTTACCACCAAAGCCCCACCACGCAGAGTTCTGTACAAAATAAATGAAATACAAATAATAATTGCGGTTTACTGCTCAGACAGCACAACAGTACCATACTGAAAAATATGACTATAGAACTAGTGTTTGATTTACAGATTGAATGGAAGGCTACTGTGTTCATAGGCGTACACAGGGGGGGGGGGGGTGGGGGGGGGGAGCGGGTTTCAAACCCCCCCCCCCTGGTCTCGGCCTCCGAAAAAATGTAAGAAAAACTTTTGGTCTCAGGCTTCCGAAAATTGTCTACGATTACCCGCCCCCCCCCCCCCCCCCCGCTTACAGTAATCTCTCAATGACTGGGTCTTGTCTCGCGTCTCGAAAATGTCGAAAAATTCGTCGGTCTCGGCTGCGAAAATTGTCTACGACCATAACATTCTACTACAAACGACTCAAATTTCACTTCTCTGTAACAGGTTCAGCTTTAGATTGGTTTACATCATATTTGCATGATTTGGACGTCACGTGCTAACTTCTCTGGGTATTGTCCAGATCCTCAGACCTTGAAATTTGGATGTACCCCAGGTGATCTGTACTCGGAGACCCAATCTGTTTAGTATATACATTACCCCAATATCTGAAATATTTCGACAAATAACAACCTTCAATATATCATTTATGCTGATGACATTCAAATTTTATGCTCCATTCGGACCTCGCTCGATCACCAGAAGATTTTCAAAAGACACTACACTCCCATATCAGAGTGTGTAATCGAGATTGAGAAGTGGATGTCATTAAATTTCTTAAAGGTAAATAGTTCTAAAACAGAATTTATGCTGATGCAATTCAGTAAATTGTCCAAGTGAACGATTTTTCTTCACACTGAATTGAATGTTTTCTGGTCATAGAATTAAGACTTTCCTCTCAGGTTATGAAACTTGAGCGTATATGCTTTAGATTCCAATTTCTAAGCTTACATCACACGTTAGCAATGTGATTAAGAACATGTAATTTTCATTTACGTAATTTATGGCGAATTAGAGATTCTTGAATACAGTCACCATGCCATCATGTTGTCAGATGCCCTAATTTTGTCTAGAATTGATTATTGTAACAGTCTGTGTCAGCAGTTTTGTCCGCTTCAAAAGACCAGAAGAGAATATTGATAGGTGTTGTTAATCGAGCCGCTCGATTAATTTATGCTGTTGGTCGAGGGGCACATACATTCACCTTTGTTGAGAGAGAATTACACTGGTTACCATTTAATCAACGCGCATTCTATTTAAAATTTGTTTGTATATATACAAAATCCTTCATGAGAATATCCCCTTCTTATTTGAATAATATTATTACTTTGTATAAACCCACTCGTAATCTTCGTTCTCTGTCACTGACAACTTCCAAACTTGTCGTCCAATGATCTCACTTTTCTCTCGCCATTGCAGCTTCCAGTATCATGGAATGCTCTACCACAATACATTAGACCAAATGCCGCATGTACTTACTTTTATTAAAAGCACCTAAAATCCTTCCTCTTTCCTGATTTGTAGTGTAATTTGTAAGACTCTTGTAAATGTGTTATGTTGTTAATTGTTATATTTGTAAGCGCTATGATACATTGTGAATAGCGCTATATAAGTAACCTGTATTATATTATTATTACGACTACCCCCGCCCCCCCGCTCACAGGATTCTCAATCCAATGGGTCTTGGTCTTGGCCTCGAAAAGTTTGGACCGGACCTGGTCTCGGTCTCGAAAATTTTGAAGGTACTTGGTCTCGGCTTCGAAAATTGTCTACGACTACCCGTCGCCCCCCCCCCCCCCCCCCCCGCTGATCAGAATTTTTCCTGAAGACAAAAAAACCTTTAACAAATCCTGGGTACGCCACTGACTGTGTTTGTATTATTCTCTGGATTATTATATTGAATATTAACGACATTTCAACTTCCGTGCAGATATCAATACAAAATATGTTATTTAGATGTTGCTTGTAGTAGTACCGGCTTCCGTAGATAGTGATGTAGATTATACAGTCGGCTTGCGGTTGCACTATGTAAGAGGGGAGGGATTGGAAAGTATTCTTTATTTGCGTAGTCCTCAGGAAAGAACTATACGAGTAGAGTAGAACACCATTTTTCAAATATATAGTAGATGTATGCAGGAGCAAGGTAAACCAAATACAGTGTTTTCATTGCGAAACAGACCGTTATTGACTTATTAAACAACTGAGCATGATAAACGTCACTTCCATATTTTTGCATTGTATTAATAGTGTAGAACTATTTATATATTTATGTCACGTATTAGTTAAGAATAATCGGGAAAAATAAACCTTTGGTTTACTGCAACGTGACACATGTCAGACCCCAAGGCAATTCAATAGATATATATTTTTTGTTTTATAACGGAGCGTGTGTATAACGTTCACTAGAGATGAAATGTAGACTACGTGTATTTACAATTAAGGTTTATATAAATGTAAACAATACTAAAGGAAAAAACTCACCATTCCCTCCTTTGTGTTTCCAATGCATCTTTATTACCGCGAAATAACAGTCTAAATAAACACTATGAACAACGTTTAAATACTTGATTAAATCAATCTTTGACATGAGCGGGGTGGCTACGATCTTGTACTGGAGTTTGTTTGGAAGGTCCATGTGAGCATTGACAACTCTGTTGATGGAAAGTAGCAATGGCTGAGAGAGATGGGGTGAAATGGAGGAGAAGGGGTAAGAAGTAAAGGGGTAGTATGGATGAAAGGAAGCGGCGTTGCCGCGTGGGGTAGACAGCATCGATTGCCCACGGGTGACCGGCTGCGGGACAATAGACGAGCACTAGTCAACTCCTGGAGGATCGAAACTTCTCTCGTTTGCGTTCACACTAACACCGATATCTATATTATTATTTTTACACTATAGTTTATAAATTATAATATTTGCTCTTTCCTAGTGGATTTGTTAGTAGTTATATTATCGTTATTACATTATTGAAACCAAATTCCCACTGGTATCATATCCGGCA
Organism: Echinarachnius parma; assembly: GCA_037951105.1. Taxonomy (NCBI): domain Eukaryota; kingdom Metazoa; phylum Echinodermata; class Echinoidea; order Clypeasteroida; family Echinarachniidae; genus Echinarachnius; species Echinarachnius parma. Next base: position 295,563 of record JBAMJV010006133.1, read on the forward strand.
CACTCAAAATATTGTATGATTTAGCAAAGAAGAAAAGTGACTTCGTACAATTATTGCATACATTTGTTTGAATTATGAGAAATTACGCAAGAAGATAAGAAGTCCGTGGTCATGCGACCCCAAACCAAGTGAGGATGTGAAATCATCATTGCTAGGGATCACGCACAGAATGATAACTATTTGTTTGATTAGAATACACTAGATACAAATATATGTTACAGTGCTTTTAAGTAATTAAGCTTAACTTACGAACAGGTGAATTTAGTAGGATATAAAAAATCAATATCTGCGAGTGAACGCAGTTCGACTGTTGTTTTATTATATGGTGAGGGACAATAAGAACCTGGTAGAAAGGTTTGGAAAGACTTGTTTTGGGTTTGCGACTGAGATAACAAGGCCCAGAGGATCGATTCTCCAGTCAGCCTTGGTCTCCATCATACATGTCATAGACTCCTCATCAATATTTCAAGATGCAGATTGAAGTAAGAGACAGACAATTGGAGACATCTTATTTCATGTCCAAACCGATACGCTCACACTCATCACGCTTCAAGTCACATGGCATTCCGCGCTGTAAATAATTATGAAGACAGGCTATACACATGTACATCTATATATAACTCAACCATGTCACACAATAGTAAGCAGAGGGCGGCCATTTTAGATTGTAGCAGGGTCAGCTTTTACCATGTTTACTGTGTCTGCCTGACAATTAAAAAACAATTGGAAAATAAAAAGTGTGTCCAAATTAAGTAGTGACTCCACCATAAATGACATGCCATCACACGACTCCACCCCCGCCCCCCCGCCTCCCCCACAGAACAAAAAAAAAAAAAAAACAAGAGACAACAAAGAAAAAACACACATCATTAGACCCACGTTATGCTTCGCTAAGCCACAGCGGAACAATATTTTCTAAAATATAAGCCGAACTGTCTGTCCCTGAAATTATTTTCCTAAATCTTGTCTTTCTTTATATGATGATATAGGTTTTCAAGTGATTAGCAAGTATGTCTAGTTCAAGTGAGAGGCACTGTGATAACCATGCGCTTATTATGAAATTTATATGAAGTGTCAAAAAGAAAGATGAGAAGAATCATAGGTCCTTGAAATTAAATATTGCTTGCAAATACCGTGTTGCATATTGTTTATTTCTACGAGCGTAGATGGCGCAGCGCTCACTTACATCGAATAACCAGATTAAGACCAATTGTGGCCGGACCGTCCAGATGGCTCCCACTGAGACAGAACTATAGTTTCCACTTGGAATGGGTGGTCACCACCCCGTGTCTTCAAGAGCCAAGTCAATTATTCATTGATTTCTTCATTTAGTGTGATCGACTGATCTTGTGAGGGATGGTCCTGTACATGGAGGGCCGTCATATCTCAATTCTCCGACAAGCCTGTAATCAATAACTCTATAACACATTCCTCACCGTGTTCATCGACAATTGGGCAGGTTAACCCGTTTTATACGAGATTGTACACTTCATGAGAGTTAATACAAGGGCCCTCCCTCGGTTCCCGCTGGCAATGGGTTAACCACCTCAGAGCCAGAAGTGCACATGTACGTATCGTGAGAGGAGTAGCCCTTCTTGAAGTGCATTACCAAAGACAGTCACGATATTAATATCAATGTTCTTCCCATTACATAACGTTTCACCAAC